>PVIY010022313.1:0-41042 GCA_004026745.1 Myrmecophaga tridactyla | reverse complement strand
GTTTTAAAGCTATACTAAAGGGATGATTACATAGAATAATATCAAAACTGACTCAAGAAGAAAGAAAACATGAATCGATCTATAACTATTAAAAAACTTAATTTAAAATAGAAATACACACACACACACACACACACACACTCTCACACACACACACTCTCACACACACACAGTAGGCCCAGCTACTTTTCTATTGAATTCTACCAAACATTCAGAACAGATACTCTCAATTGAAAAAGCAGCAGCACTTCACAGCTTACTTTTTAAGATTAATATAACCTTGATACCAAAACCCAGATCAGATCAATATGAGAAAGGGAAATTATAATTCCATCTTAATATGGACATAGGTGCCAAAATGCTAAATAAAGTATTTTCAAACCATCCCGAGGTATATTAAAGTATATTATGACAGAGCTAAGTTTTATTCCAGTGATGAAAGGATGGGTTAACATTAGAAAATATACCTCAATAAAGTCACTAGTTCAAAAAAAGAGAAAATTCATATGATCTTATCAATACATATGAAAAGTGGGCATAGGATATGAACAGATGATTCATAGAGGAAAAACCTAAAAGCCAGTAAACTCATAAATTCAACCTCATTAATGTTGAAACTGCAGACCACACCAAGAAGCTAGGAGCTCCAGCTCACATTTTGAGCCTTCTCATGTGTAAGATTGACCTGCCAACCTTTGGACTAGAAGTGAGATTGAAGAGTTTAATCACAAAGAAAGTGGAGCTCTAATCTGGGAGGAACTTACCCAGTACCCCTGGAGATGGTGAGAAGGATGGAGAATTCACATGGTTCCAATGGGTACCTGTGCCTGTCTTTCTTGTCCTTAGAGTCGTCAGTAGTCATTTCAGATCCCATCCTTATCGCCAAAACTTATAAAAGAAAACCTTTTCCTGATTATAAGATCCCACAGCTTTATTGAGAGATTCATGAATTTGGCAGCATTCCATTTAGAAAGCAGAATGGAGCTCTCTGCCTGGCCGGTGGAAAGGGGAAGCTCATAGGGGGCCACCTGTGGAAGCAGTTGAGATGTTCTGATTGGGTAACATTGTTTCTTGTTTACAAAGGGAAGGGAGGATCTTACAAAGTGGGAGGCAGGTAAACACTGATTAGCATGGTATGCTTGCCCAATCTGATAAACTAGCTCTTATTGGACCAAAAGCAGTTTTATCACCAGGTATTGCTTATTACCAACTCTGTAGGGTATTGTGGTAGTTAGATTCAGTTGTCAACTTGGCCAGGTGAAGGCACCTAGTTTTGTTGCTGCGGACGTGAGCCAATGGTACATGAACCTCATCTGTGGCTAATTACATCAGCGAGGAGGTGTGCCTGCTGCAATGAATGACATTTGACTTAATTGGCTGTTGCTTAAATGAGAGAGCACAATGTAGCACAGCCTAAGCAGCTCAGCATACCTCATCTCAGCACTTACAGCTCAGCCCAGGCCTTTGGAGATGCAGAAAGGAATCACCCCGGGGAAAGTTGTTGGAACCCAGAGGCCTGGAGAGAAAGCCAGCAGAGATTACCCTGAGCCTTCCCACATAAGAAAGAACCTCAGATGAAAGCTGCCTTTCCTCTGAAGAGCTAACAAAATAAATCCCCTTTTATTAAAAGCCAATCCATCTCTGGTGTGTGGCATTCCGGCAGCTAGCAAACTAGAACAGGTGTGTTCTGTTTTCTCAGGAAATCCCAGCAGGTGAATTGTTTTTGTCTTTGAAAGGGATCTTCTCCTTGCAAAAGTCAATGTGGGCAGTCATTTTATTTTACTTAGCAGTACAGATTTTAAAGGAGAGAGGTGATGATGACCAGAGCAAAATTTCATCTGACCTGTTTCACCCTGGCGTACATTCTTCCTTCCAAGTGATTTACTAGTGGCTAGATTAGAGAAGAGCAAGACACAAGTGTAGTCTGTTGGGTGATTTTTTAAAAAATGCATCTTTCTGAATTAGTTGTACGGACGTACAGGTCAATAATCTCTATATAGATAGCTAAAAGATTAGAAATAATCACAGATTAGAATATGGCAGATGAGAAGTTGTGTTTTAATTTGTCCTTAAGGAGATTGTTCAACCAACATATTTATGATGTTCATATGAAGATTAATTTTTCATTGAAGTTTGATAAACACTGGTACTTGATTACTAACTGTTGTTACTTTTTACAAGGTTTACCTCGGCTATTTCTCAGCTTAACTCACTCGCTTGCCTTTGCTGGAAGCATAGCTTTTCTGTGTGCCAGGGTTCTCTGTGGTACACATGTACCTTTATAGTAGCTTTTACGTAACTATTAGAAACACGGTAGATTTCCACACACAGCCCTTGGGCTATGATCTATAAAAAAGCAACATCATAGCATAATAAATATTTACAGTTTAAAATATTTCTGTTGCTGTTTCTTTTGCAAATATTCTGTGACCTATCATGAACCTGGAGTTTAGAAACACCATGAAATTAAAAAAATAATGTTTAATTTAGCTATCTATATAGAGATTAATTTCACATGTTAGAGGGGGAGCCTTTTTTACATGTCCTTATATAATTGATGATATTAGTTCAACTTAACTGTACTACAGGTGTAAGAGAATATTTTAGAGACCCTTTTACAATTAGTCAAGTTTGATATATTAGTTGCATTAAATCCTACTATCCCTATTTGAAAATAGATGATTTGAGTAATGGGATATTTTTCTGATACATATTTTACACATTTCACAAAAAATTATGTTAGATAACTTGACTGGAACGGCCCTAAAATTCCTTAAGTATTATTCCAGAATGTAGGATTGTTCTAATGTTCTCCCTTTTCCCTGTTCTTCTTCCCTTCACCTCAAAACAAACAAGCAAGCAATTAAAGAGTACTCCACATATCATCTATTCTTAAATTCATAAATCTTCCCACTTACTATAAAATTAGACTCTTGGGCAGGCCATGGTGGCTCAGCACCCAGAGTTCTCGCCTTCCATCCAGGAGACCCGGGTTTGATTCCCAGTGCCTGCCCATGCAAAAAAAAATTTAGACTCTTGACCTATTGCATCGTTTAATGAGCATAGAGTTGAATTAGTGTAGGAATGAAGAAAACTGCAAAAAGAATCCATTCCGAGAATTTGTGGTCCCCTGTAGCTAACATGCCAGAGCAACTGAAATGTTTTAGGAAAAAATCTGTGGATTTAACTGAAAATAAAATCCTTGCCTGAAAATGGATACAATTTATTTGAAGTTATTTTAATTATTTACTTATTTATTTATTTTAGCATTTTTCTGTTACTAAATAAAAAACACAGTAGGTCAGAAACTGGTTGCCTGTATATCAATGGGAGATACTCCCATCTGTCAGTGAAAAGTGTGTGAGAATTTTCAGAGGGGCTTTTTATTTTTAAGATGTCATTTTTATTTTATCGTTTATAACAATAATTTTTCACAACAAAACAATAGTCAGGCAAAATTACTGACACTGATGTAAACTTCAGAATTATATTAGAGGTTTTATTGCCAAGCAAATCAAGCTGTTTTTATTATCCAAAGCACTCGCCAAGGTTGAAGTTAATGAAACCTTTCCAAAATAAGCAAGTTTCATTAGCAATATCAAATTGTTCAGAGTATATTTTAAAAAATGAGTTCTCTAAAACAATCAAATTTTCCCCTAAGTTATCATTGCTAGCATCTTGTTTGTACTGTGGTATTTACTTGACAAGTGTTTATTGAATATCGCTTCACCTTTGTCCCAGGTGGGTTTATGTGCTGGAATCACGCAGCAGGTAGACTTTTCTTGGGCTCCCCAAATCCAATGCTCCTCTCCTTTGGGGCAGAAAATATTGCCTTCCCTACTCCCTTGAAGTTAGTTATGGTCATGTAACTTCATTTGCCCAGTGAAGTGGGAGTGGAAGTGGTATCTGTCACACCTTGGCACATGATTCTAAGAGTTAAACTGCAGACGAGAAATCAGGATTTAAGGGATGATTTTGATTACTGAATCATTATATAGATATTCCTTTTTGCTTTTTGGTGTATTGGAGTAGAAAGAAGGAAATTCCTGAAATCTCTGAATTGTAATCCAGCTGCCCTGATATCTGATAGTGATTGGTGATTGTAAAGCCTTTATCTTCTGCCCCTGTGATTGTAAAAACCTTGTGACTAATCTTCATTTGTACCCGGTTATCTAGTTTTTCAACTTTAAAGTCTCGTAATACCTAAATGCTTATTAATGAAAGGTCTTGGCTTAGCCCAGAGCTAACCCACCCCAAGTGCAAAGTTATCTTGATAACCAAGACTGAATCTAACCAAAGGGGGCTCACCTGATGTGTGCAATAGCTTAGACTTTAATCTACAAATCACCTAGGCCTCATTCTGCCATTTTCTTATGTATGTGCTGACTAAGCATGTAATCAATCTGTACACACTCAATAATTAGATCACCTCTAATTACAGCATCTGGGGCCACTGTGCTCATTATCCTAAACCCTGCCCATCCTTTTCTCTAATAAAACTATCAGAATTACTGCGGTTCGAGGAGACAGATTTTGGGCCACTAGGCCATCCGTTCTACTATGTGCCTAGTAATAAACTCTTTCTCTCTTTGAAACTCCAGTGTCTCAGGAATTGGTTATTGGGTGGCACAGGCAAAAGAATCCATGGCCTTTGCCTGGTAACAAAATCCTAATTCTCCCTGCCATCTTCCCTGATGTCAGGCTCTCTGGAGTATCAGGTAGAGCTAATGGCCTCATCAGATATAGCTCCCTTAGCATGAATTCCTAATTTTTAAGCACTGTCCTAAGCCACGTTGGGCATGTAGAGCTAGTAAAAAACTGAGGAGCTTTTTTTAACTCATGCTAGATCTTGCCTCCCACTCATTCCCCCCAATACTGTGAAGCCACTTTCGGTGATGGAAATGGAGCATATGGTATCCCTCAGGTATTAGGGCAGATCAAAGCCTGACAATTACTTTCTCCAGACATATTGTATATATAATTTTAAAGCCACTTTCTGAAATGAATACCTGGTTGCCAAATGTGTATCCGTATGTATACACAAACACATGTACCAAATTAATTTTATCTAAGTAAATAGTTACTGAAATGAAATAGGGTGTTAAAAATGCAGTTGTGTTTTTTTCCTGTAAAGATGAGGTACAGCGCTTGTGAAGGAATAGCTTTATATACTCTTTTTATCTCTAGTGGGTAGATTTCACAGATCACAAATTTGTTAATGTGCTAATAATAAGTAACATCCTTCCTTTTCCCTGGCTGGGATTTTCAGATTTTAACACAGCCCACTGTGTTAAAATTCAGAGGATTGAATGCAGTCTGATAGTAAAAACTTAATCCTGGTCTGTTTTGTATAGGGTCAATTAAAATCAATATTTTTGTGATTATTTCCACCTTTAGGTCTTAACTCAAATGTCATCTCAAAGAGTTTGCATCCACCTCTTTAAAATTATATACTATATGAAAATGTGCTTCCTCCCAGCTCCCTTTCTCTCTTCTATTTTTCTCCACAACACTTACTTCTTCTATTATCTCAGTTTGTGTATTTATTTTGTTTACCACCCAATTCCCCAGCAGAATGGAATTTCTATAAGGCCTTATATTTTTGTCCATATTTCCAATGATCATTAGTTCCTAGAGCAGGACCTTAAACAATCTACCTCTGAATCAATTTTTGTTGTTACATTTGAATTCAAGTTTTATTTCCCTCTCACTCCCAGGACAATATATAAATTCTCTGGGGAGGGGCATTGAGTCCTCAGTCATTCTGATTTGAGTTTATTGCCATCCGCTGAATGGTCTAACCTATCAGCTGGTGTTCATTCATCTCCCAGGTGTCTTATGGATGTATATTTTCCCCACTGAGCCTTGGCGATGGGTCCACACTGCCTGCTCTCCCAGCCTCTACTGTGAGTCCTCGGGTCACTGTTGCTCTCACAGCTTGTTCCTTGCCTCTCCCTGGAGCACTGGAAATCTAAGGATGTTCTCTGGCAGGTTGGGGATAGCAGTCTATGGTGGCGGAAAGTGTCCTATCAGCCTAGACTTTTATATATATATATATTATTAGAGAACAATCATGCATAAAATAGAGGATTTCCATATACCACCCTATTACTAATACCTTGCATTGGTGTGGAACCTGAAGCTGCATTGTACAAGGCTTTGAGTGGGGATGAAACTGGGGCATTGCTGTTTTCCTGAGTACAATCTGGAAAGCTAGGGAGAAATTCACTTGGTTCCTGGAATCTACTTGGTCTCTAACTCAGCGCCTAGGGGTGGGGGGCTTGCTTGCTTTGTCTAACTCTTCCGTCCTCTAGGCTATGCAATCTTTGGCCTGTCAGAGAAGGGAAAGCCTTGGCTCTTTATCTGTTCTTCCTATCTAGCCTTGCTCTTTTGGTATTCAAAGGTAGACCTTCTGAAAATCAGAAGGCCTTTCTCTAAAGACCTTTGTCTCAGCAATGAATTTTAAAAGCCTATTTAAAAAACCTTCAAACCAAGAATGGCCTTTCTGGTCTCTTTCTTGAAAGGAGCCTTTCTTGCCAGTGGATGCCTCAGGGTCTCGTTTTAAATGGGGTGGGGTGGAGAAGGGCTGCTGAGTGAAAAGGAATGGGGGTCCTTTTGGGTTCACAGCCTCATATATATTTACTTAAGAACAGAGCAAAGAGGTGAAGTGATGGTTGGGACATATCCCGTATCTTTTCCCTTTCTAATTTCTACATTAAAATTAATTTTTCGTTTGCATTTGATTTCTGAGGAATGTGGTTTTTTGTTTTTTTGTTTGTTTGTTTGTTTGTTTTTTAACATTCTCTGTCTCCATTCTGTGAAAATTCAGCCCAGAATTCATTTTTAGTAGATGTGCTTCCAGCAAAACTTGTTCTTAATATCTCTGGTGTGCACTCATCTGAGATTTTCCCATTTGTTCCAAGGTGCTTGAAGGGCTGATTTGGTTTTGAAATTTACGGCTAACAACCACTGAACTTGGACATAATCTTTTTATGTTTACCTCACATCTTTCACAACATAATGACTTCCAAGCTTCATTTAACTCGATTCACGCTAAACAAGGAAAACTGGCAGGGTGGGGCCAGCTGGAAAAAAAGAAAAGCTTGCTTCTCTGGTGTTGGTATTCTGCTACGTTTTTTGTTGCACTACTTGAAGTGGCGCTTTGGCAATAATATACTGAACAATTTTTTCAAAGACACATTTAGGGTACCTGCTTAGGAAAAATGTGGGCCAGATGGGAATGAATCACAACACTGAATTGCCACTTACCCTAACAGTTCATAAGTGCGGCCAGACTCTGTTTACATCCCTGGTAATTTGATGCAAATCAGACTGGCAGTTTATCAGTTCATGGGATTTTGTTGGCTTTTTTTTTTTCTTTCCTCAGGCAAAGAGCTATTTTAAAAAGAAATTTACAGCAAGGAAACTGAAGCCCAAGAAGTTTATATAATTTATTAATCTTACTTTTTAAAATTTTATTAAATTATATACAGTGTCAAAATGAAACTCACTTAAGTAAAAAAGAAATTTGATACTTAGGGAAGTGAAGGTATTGAGTGTGTGTATTTTAATTCCCTATATATTATTCATAACTTATTTTGCAAAATAATTGATGACACAGAGATCTTCCATGTTAAAGCAGGAAAAGGGAAAGCCTTTACATAGTAAGCAAATAGATTAGAGGAGAGGGAGATAAATTAACTTGTTCTGGCAGAATTTTCTCAGGAAGTTCAAGAAGTAGACTAGATATTTTTAATATGAGAGGTACTTATTTTGTATTCTTATAATTGATATTGATTAGTTGAGGTGGGAAATGCTATTTCCCAAGAATTCATGTAGCATCTTTCCTTTATATTTCTAGAAATATATATTCAAAACTATGATTGAAACCATTTCACTTCCAAGATTCATGGCAATCACATTTTATTCAAAAGGCTTTGTCTTTGTTCTTTTTCATCCACAAGAAGTTAATAGTCCATATTAGCAGTTGATTGCCCTTTGTATATCTAATTAAATTGTATTTATAAGATGAAATGGACATTTTTGGCCAAATTACATTTATGCCCTTTTAAAATGTTCTCATTATGATATAATTTGATTCTTAGTTACTTTGTCAGGATGTCCTATAAACAGAAAAATGGCTTTATAAATCATTGTTGATACCATTATTTCATATTGGTTAAACATTCATTATGCCAGCTGTGTTAGCAAATACAGTAACTTGAAGTCTATGAGTTTCATAAATATGTGTATTTATTTTTACCACGTGATATGATTTAAAGTACAACAGAGAAGACTTCTGGGGAAGATGGTGGGGTAGGGATTTCCAAGACTCAGCCCTTCTTCCAAAAAAGCCGGTAGACAGGCAGGAACAGTGTGAAACAGGCTCTGGAGGCCAGCAGCATGCTGTGCAGTGTCCAGGGAAGCGTGGGAGGAAGAGACTGGTAAACCCTGTGAGTAGCTCTGTCCACACTGTAGCTGGCGGTGCCCATCCTCCACTCTGGCGGCCGGCCACACTGGGATACAGTCCCTGGCTGGTTGCTACTGAAGGGACATAAAACTCCTCTTCCCCAAGAGTTGAGCCTGGGTACAGTCACTGCACTGATCACAGCTTTTGATTTGCGAATTCAAACCACTGGGTCCCTACTGTTTCCATCCATCCTGGACAAAGGCCATGTCAGCTGTTGTTTCAACCCCTCCCCGCACAGGGGCGGAGCCAGGGCCTCCTCAGGGCTGCAGGGAACAGTTTTGCTGAAGGCTGCGGTCTGCAGGGGGTGGGGTGGGGGGCCTGGAAAGCACACATTCAGGGAGCCATCAGTGACGCTTTTGGTTTCCATCTGAATCCCTCTGCAGGACAAATTCTGGGAGGAGGGTCACCCTGGAAGGGATTTCCCAAGTCAGTATTTCCCAGCCAAAACAGGGCCAGGAACCCACAAAGAGGATGTACAAGAGCTCCCAAAGCCCCTAGAGAAAGAGTCAAGAAAGATGCTGAAAGCTTTTTTGATGACTCCCTAAAACTGCACTTTCCTGACCTGCCCAGCAGATGGCGTGCTTCAGCAACCTGGTCCCTGCAGCTCTGAGGGGGCCCTGCATCTTTAAACCTACACTGCCTTTGCCCCTGTCAGGGGTGGGATTGAAACAATAGCCATAGCCAACTGGGCAGGCTGAAACAGCAGTTCAGAGCTAGGACCCAGGTCTCTGAATTCACTGATCAAAAACCATGAGCAGTGCTCAGCTGTGGGACCCCTCCTCTTGAGGAAAAGGACTTCCACGTCCTTCTCTGTCCTCGGTGGCCAGCTCGGAACCAAACCCGAGGTGGCTTATCTCAGGAGTATGGGATGGGCACCAGCAGCTGCCACTGCATGAGCATCTCACAGTCTTTACCAGTGCCTCAGCCTTTTCTTTCCACTCTCCCCTGGCTGCTGTGCAGTGCTCCCCTGGTGCCCAGAGCCCCAGAACAGTAGTTTCAGACAGTTTCCGCCTGTCCACTAGCTTTTGGAGGAAGAGTAAGTCCTGGTGCTCCCTCCTCCTTCATTGTCCCTGGAAGGTCATGAACTCTTTCTTGAGGAAAATATTTTCTGAATGAGAATGTGTTTGTATGTCTATGCGTGCAGTTTCCAGATTTGTTTGTCTACTTAGACATCAGAATTCGATAAAATACAAAGACTTGAATGAGTGATTAAAAAATTGCCTGTGGCTTCTTTATAAAAAAAAAGATTGCTAATTGCCTATACATGCATCATTCTAATTTAAAACAACAAAATTTCAGGTCTGTAAATTTAGCTTGTGAATGTAAGTCAGATGACATAAGCCAGTAATTACCATAATTGTTGCAATTGCTAGACCAATCTTAATTTATTTAAACAAAACAAACTGTTTCTAAAACTTGCCTATAGATGAATTGGTTATAAAATATGAGATGTTTTATAATGATATAGGAGTAATGAAGATAAAGCCGATTTGATTCAACCTTAAAAAATGATTCGTTGCTAAAATACATTGATCCATTCAGCAAATTTTATTGAATGCCTGCTGTGTATTGACCGCTGTTCAAGGCATTGGGCATAGTTATAAACAGAACAGATACATTCTTCGCTTTCAAGGAGCTTACCTTGTAATGATGCCAGCTGTAGCCTAGAATAATAAATGATGAAAGACAATTTATAGTCTGTATCTTAAAGAACCCTTTCTCACATGTTCTGAAAATGTTTCTTAACAAAATTACGTGATGAATTTTCTCTTCTTTGCACAAAAGGAGAATCTTTGAGATGAAGATGCATGTACATTTATATTACTTTGGTAAATAAAGTTAATTTTTTGAACACCTATGTATTGAAAGGCGGTTATCTGCCCAGCACTGTTGTGAGTATAATAGCAGTGAGAAAAATGGATCAGAAGCAGATTCTGACCTCAGAGGGCTTACAGTTATAGGGAATACGACAATGACAGAAGAATGGAAGAGAAGCAGCTGTAAAACAGACTTTGTGCAAACTCTGTAGTGTAGAAGCAAACCTCTAGTTGAATAAAATGAGACAAAGGTTTGTTGGTGGGGGGATGGCAGTGCTATTTACTGTCCTTATTAGCGCTTATATATTTGTGTTGAAAATTTAATACTTTCAATTTTAGAATTCTTCCAAAAGAATAAAACTTATACCCAGTTTAGTACCTTCTCTCTCCAGCTTAGAGTGTGAATGTAGTGACTGGTAAGTGTCCATTAATGTTTAAGCCATAATAATATGTTAGATGATTATATAGGTGAGATTTTTCTCCACTTCCTATCCTCTCTACTATTTGGAGGCTTCCTATATAATGTAAGCAAGCATGACAGAGAAATAAACTAAAACAGCATTAATTTGCCTTAGAGAATAGTAAACAGATAGTATCTTAAAAGGATTAATTGATTTACAAAATAAATACTGATATTACGTTCAAAAGGAGAAGACTTTAAGAGAAATCCATCAAATATTTTAACAGGTAACTAATAGTTTGATATCGTCTATAAAAAAAAGCCTCAAAGCCTGTTTGGAACGCAATGATATGTCCTTCTTGGCTCTGGCAGATAGATAAATTGCCTCATTTCTTGATTATTGGCCAAAAAATGAAAGCATAGAGGTGATTCGTATTTCCACCTGATGAGTTACTACCTGAAGGGACAGGAATACAGGCTCTCTGACAAGTATTTTGCTGGTGGTTACCACTATGATGTATGGGTCATAGTTATGTGGAGTCATACAAAGCCTATTACAGGAAGTTTTAAATCTTGACTTTTATAAAAAAGACTACATGTATTTATTTTGCTTTGCTTTATAGTTACCAGCTGACAAGTGGATACAAGCCTGCGCCCATGGACCTTAGCTTTATCAAACTTACCCCATCTCAGGAAGCAATGGTGGACAAGCTGGCTGAAAATGCTCATAATGTGTGGGCACGAGATCGAATCAGGCAGGGCTGGACTTACGGCATTCAACAGGTATACCCGGGACTTAGTTCCACAGCACTTGGTCTCCTATCTACTCAAGTGGAAATTGGCATAATTAGCAGCAGGAGAAATTAAATCTTGTCTGCTTTAAAAGTCATGTATAAAGTGTCTAACTGATATCATAATGGACTTGTACATATGCAGCAAAACACCTTTTTAATGCTGAACTCAGGAAATTTAATGACCATAGTTTGGGTGTTACAAGAGACATATTGGTACACAGTAGATATTACTAGAACTATGATTTGGAACACGGTTTTATGGCATTTCTCTCTCTGAGATGGTTAGGGGAAACTTTGGGAATATGAGAAGAGTGAAATAAAATAATAATAAAATAAGTCCATAGTTTCTTATTCCAAACATTTAGGGACAGATGAATTCCTGAATTCAGGTTTTTTATTTGATTTTATTTTTAGAAGGGTGATATGCCAATACATTATATATTGTATAACACTCTTTTACGCAGTAGACTTTAATAAGTTAATATTTGTTTAGCAAACATAGAGGTGATCATTGCAAAAGGAATAAAGACTTTAAACAACCTTGTACCATTCAGATCAGGTTTTGCCACCAAAGGAGTTTTTGTGAAAGTTAAGAAAAAAGCAAGGTTTTCAGAGTTTTGTGAATTCCGGAATTGGGGATAGGTGATCTTGGTCTCTGTTAGTGGTGGTACTCATGAGAATAACTGACAGTAATTAACTAGATATTGAGGCAGCATAGAAGAGGAGTTAAGAGCAAGTTTTTGCCTGCCCTTTTAATGTCTGTGTGATTTTAGACATACTACTTAAATTCTCTGTACAATTGTTTCCCTCGTCCGCAAATTAACTCCATTATATAGCTTCTGTAAGTGAAAGGTCCACAGCATTGCCTGGCACCTAAGAAATACTATATAATAAGTAGATATTACTATTAAGTGCCAGTCACTATACCTAGAATTTTGGATGGCTTTTCTTCTTTAACTTTCATAACTCCGTGAAGATGATTCTTATCCCCAATTCTCATACAACGGACATACAACTTTAGAGTTATTTGGCCAAGAATAAACAGCTGGTTTAGTAGCAGAGCTAGAATTTGAACCCAAACCTTCTGACTCCGGAGCCCCAATTTTTCACTTCCCTATGACATTGCCTCCTGCTGGGAAATGCTGAAATGCTCTTATAAATGATTTTCAAGAATAAAAGTGATAGTTACTTATAGGCTCAGAATAGGGTGTAGGATAAAGCTTAAAAGTTGTTTTGAAAAATTTACTTCTGGGACCTTTCTAAGCCAGTGCCTTTTGTCATTGGGAAGAATAAAGAAAATTTGCATAGCTTTGATTTATGACATAAAATTTGACAATATTGCATATTGAATTAAACGGGTTAAATTGATGGGAATGTCAAGACTCAATCTGTTTTAGCTTCTGTGTGTGTTAACATGAACCTTATACTACAGAGGCAAAAAGAATGAGGTGCCTGTATTGTTTCCGTCTAAAGGGAGAAGACCCTATATGGGTCCCGCAGACAAACTGGGATTTCCGCGATACCTGCCTCTCCCTGGAGGTGCCCCCTTCCCGGGCATCCCCCTCCCAGCTCCCACTGCATCTCTCCATCACATTCCCCACTGACTCTACAGATGTTTGCTGTGTTATTTGAATGAGTGTTCTGCTTAGTTATTCTTTACTTTCATGTTTATCATACTCTAGTTCAGAGTTCTTCTTTAATTCATCTTCTCACGTTTTATATAAACTTGAATGCAGGAGTTTACTTGAATGAATTCTTTTCTGTCTCTCTAGCCTAGCTGATCTTGAAACATTACTTTACATCGTATCACTTGGGGAACTCCTTTTAACACTCAGATTCCCAGGACACCATTGCCTGAGATTTATTAGAGGCTATAGAATTTCCATATAGGAAATGTTTTGGGGCAGCAACTGTGTTGAAAGGGAGGCTTTGTGCCGGGCAATATTTTGAAGCTGCACTGGCAGTGCATATACTTGGTTTACAATGCTTGTTTATTTGGGGGTGCTTTGAAGGAGTACTAATGGAAATCCTCAAAGCGCCTACTCTTGGTGCTACCCCAACAAGCAACCCTGACGATTTTGGTTCTGGGTGTCAGTAGACCACATTTGGAAAGGGCTTATAGGTATTCAGTAAAACTTTGCTGGGGGGGGGGGTGCAGCAAAGAAGGGAGGAACGAAAAAGTTTACATTGCTCCTGGCTACCAGCCCTGTGGACCCCATAGCCTGTTTTCATTAGAAGGTGTAGGGTTAGCCACAGCCTCCCAATTCCTCTTATGCTGAGGTAAGTGAAGAATTGATTGTGCTTCTTGAAATATGGAGACTTTGACGATTAGCAGGGTCTCAGTTAGTGTTTGCGAAGAAGTCATTTCTCCAATGCTGTTGCCTTAACTGTTTGCAGGAATTCGTGCATCTCCACCATTCCAATGAAAGTAAGTTTTGGAGCTCTAAAATTGGGCATGCTTTTGCCAACACAGTAAGGTAGCCAGTTCTCTCTCTTTGTCAACAACACTTTAACGACATTTAAATTTGAGCCTGTTTTATAATAAACAAATACTTTTGAGTTTTGTGGTCATTTTAATACTGTTTGTATTAGTTTAACCAGTGTATGTAGCTAAGTTTATTCATATTTTTTCAAGAGATTCGTGGGGCACAGAATGGCAGTCTGTAACACATTAGGTTTTCTCTGAAGAAGGGACCGCAGTCTTACATTATTCATTAACTCACAATTGCTGAGGGACGCCCAGTACTAATTTGACTCATCTTCTGGGAAAGACTTGTCAGTGGTATTATATGTTCTGTAAGTTTGTACCTTGCCTTGTGACCACGGCAGATGGCAGATGGTTAAAGAACTTTTGAGATTGGTTTTTTGTTATTGTTTTCCTTTCCTTTCTTGTGGAGAGAGCTAGTTTTAAATTAATACACTTATTTATTTGATTAACTCTTTAATATAGATAGTTTGGTAACCTCTGTAGCTTGGGAAGATGAAAGGAATATAGAAGGGCAGATTGTACCCCCAGAGGTAGTTTTGATTTGGTAGCTTTCGCATTTCCAAAAGCCATTGGCATTGCTTTGATGTGCACCTTTTCTTGTTCCTGTAGGATGTAAAAAATAGAAGAAACCCGCGCCTTGTTCCGTATGCTCTTTTAGATGACCGAACCAAGAAATCAAATAAAGACAGCCTCCGAGAGGCTGTGCGGACGCTGCTGGGGTATGGATACAATCTGGAAGCTCCTGATCAAGATCATGGTATCTACCTATATATTTATTTATACTTTAACCATGCCTGCCTCTGCCTGCAAAATCATTTAGTAACGAAATAAATAAATAAAAGGGGAAGTACTAGATAGAGTACTCTCATTTGTCCAGTTTAGGTTTAGAGTAGTTTTTCTTTCTCCTGCCCCATGATACCTGAAGCATTAGATCCACCTCTCAGGGTGGCTTCAGTCCTGCAGTGATTCTACCCAGGGTGGAAAGGGGTGTATCTTTCCAAAGAGTCTGAGCTGAATAGTAGTCCGTTAAGATTCTAATCTTGCAAACCACAGACGCCCCTAATACCAGTCTTCTATCAGAAAAGCAGATCTCAGTTGATTATGGTTTTGGCCCTATAGAAGGATTTAGCATTTTCCAAAACCCCATCTTCATTATTTATAGTCATACATATAGGTGATATAAATTAATACACTAGTTTGCTTTACAGAAAATACATTAGAATAGCTATTCGGTAGTTATGTGCTGGATAAATGGAGTTTTAAAGGTTCTATGAAAATACATTTCTCTTAAATAACACCTTTAAAAATAATGGTTTAAAAGGATTAACTCCTTAATCCTTTGTTCAGGTAATTTGAATCAATATTTATATCTGTATTTTAAAATTGAACAAATGACATGAAGAATTTTTAAATTATAGTTCCTATTTTTTTTGACAAAAGTTGTTTGTTATTTTTTTTAAATTCTACCTCAATATCCTGTAATGACTAATATTATCAATATGGTAACTGTGCACAGGAATGAATCTAGATCTTAAAGTAATAATAATAATAGCCAATATAATATTTATATCGTGCTCAATATGTGCAATGCGTTTCTATGACCTTTGCGATTATGATTTAATCCTCATAGTAACTCTAAAGGATGGTGCTTACAATATGCTCATTTTACAGGTAAGGAAATTGAGATTCAGAGACTTTTGTATTTTCCCTTTTACTAAGTGGTAGATGCAGGATCCCAATCCCAGGTATTCTGACTCCAGATTTTAGTTCTTTGAGTTGAGTAAGTATGTACGTAGCATTCTGAGAGACCTTGGTAGTTATTCATATTTATGTTACCAGAAATAAATTTAGATGTCCACTTGATAACAGTAGTCTTTGGAATCATAATATAGAATCTTGTTTATCTTGAAGTCAGCATTATAACAGCAGATATTGGGTGCACTCTTATTATCACCAAATATTACAAGGTTTGCAAGATCCAAAAAAAAGATCCCTGCCTTAGAAAGTGTGTAGTCCACATTATCACCTGGATGGAAATATGCAATAAAGTTTTCAAGGCCAAGAAATCGCAATCGGAAAGTGTTGTTCAATTATCTGGTATGGAATCTGTCCTCAAACCTACTTGATTCTTTTTTATTATGTTTTTAATTGAGATATAATTTACTTAAAGTAAAATGCACAGTTCCTAAGTGTGCGGACTGGTGAATTCTGACAATTGTATATGCTACATCCCCAAACAGCCTATCAAAACTTTCTATCATCCCAGAAAGCTCCCTTCTTCCCCTTTCAGGTAATACCCTCTCTCAACGAAGTAACCACTTTTTACTTCTATCATCATAGATTAATTTTGCCTCTTCTTGTACTTAGTATAAATGTAATCTTTACAATATGTATTTTTTAATCTGGATTCTTTTGTTCGATGTGATGTTTTGTGATCATACCTGTTATGTTTATCACAAACTTTATTGCTGAGTAGGATTCATTGTTCAGGTATACTCTTCCACAACCAATATTGGAGGATTTGAGTTGTTCCCACATCCTAATCAAGACCTGCTAGTGAGTCTTTCTGTTTTTAGCCATTTTCATGAGTATGAGATGGTATCTTACTGTGGTTTTAATTTGCAGTTTCCTCATGAATAAGAATGTTGATGCCTTTTCTTGTAATTATTGACAATTCATAGATCTTTTATGAAGTCTCGTTCAGATCTTTTGTCCATTTTAAACATTAGGTGGTTTGTCTTCTTTTCATTGAATAGTGTTTATATATTCTGGACCTAAGCACTGTGTCAGATATTGCAAAAATTTTCTCCCACTTTTTGGCTTACTTCATTTCTTAATGAGATCTTTCATAGAGCAGAAGTCCTTAATTTTGATGAAGTCTAACATCTTTTTTTGCTTTAGGGATGTGTGTTTTGTGCCCTAAGAAATCTTTGCTTATGCAAAGATCACAAGGACTTCCTTCTACATTTTCTTAATTTAGTAGTTTTATTAATGTAGCTTTAGCAATAAGATCTATGATACATTTTGAATTAATTTTTGCATATAATTGGGGTAAGGGCCAAGGTTCTTCTTCCAGCACCATTCATTGAAATGATTATCCTTTCTCCATTAAAGTACCTTGGCAACTTTGTCAAATGTCTATTGACCACATATTTATGCATCTTTTTTTGGACTGTCTATTCTATCCTGTTGATCTAAATGTCTCTTCTTAAGCCACATTGAGTTTATTATTTTCACTTTATAGTAAGTTTTGAAATTGGGTAGGCTGAGTCCTCCAACTTTTTTCTTCTTTTTTTAAAGATTTTTTTCACTCTTCTGCTTCCTTTATATTTCTGTATCCATTTTAGATACAACTCAGTTTGGTTTTTTTTTTTTTTTTTTTTTTTTTTTTTTTTTTTTTTTTTTTTTTTTTTTTTTTTTTTTTTTTTTTTTTTTTTTTTTTTTTTTTTTTTTTTTTTTTTTTTTTTTTTTTTTTTTTTTTTTTTTTTTTTTTTTTTTTTTTTTTTTTTTTTTTTTTTTTGCGTGGGCAGGCACTGGGAACCAAACCCGGGTCTCTGGCATGGCAGGCGAGAACTCAGCCACTGCACCACCATCACCTGCCCCCAGTTTGATTTTGATTAGGATTGTAGTTGAATTTATAGATTGGTTTGGAGAAAATTGACCTATTAAAAATGCATTTATCTGTAGTTTTGATTGTAGAGATCTGGCACATCATTTATTAAATTTATTTCCTATTTCTGATACCCTTTCAAATAAGATTAGTTTTCATTTCATTTCATTTTTCAATTATTCATTGTTAAATTGAGAAACACAATGGATATTTGTATATTGATCTTGTCTCCTATGACTTAACTAATGTATCAGTTCTGTTTTTTGTAAATTTATAGACTTCTCTATATATGCGCATGAGTGCTGAAGAAAAAGACGATTTCACTGTTCTTCTTTAAAGTCTTCAAGGCTTTTTTTTTTCTTTTTGACTTAATGAACTGTAAAGATTTCATTACAATGTTGAATAGAAGTGATGAGAGATTTTTTGTCCTTGTCTTGTTCCCAATCTAAAGGGAAAGCAGTTTTATTATTTCATTAAGTATGCTGTTACCTATAGGTTTTTTTGTAGCTGTTGTTTATTACACTAAAGAAAGTCTTTTTCTATTCCTTGTTTGCTGGGAGCTTTTATTACAAGTGAGGTGTTGAATTTTGTGAAATGCTTTTTTTTGCCATCTTTTGAGAAGATTATGTATTTTTCTCCTTTAGTCTTCTAATATGAATAACATTGGTTTTGGGGCTGTTAAACCAACTTTGCATCCCAAGGATAACTCTACTGTGTCATGATATATTATCCTTTTTTATGTATAGCTAGATTCTCTTTGCTAATATTTTTTAAAGATTGTTTTCATTGATGTTTACAGGGAATATTGGTATGAACTTTCTTGTCTAGTCTTGTTTTTTGTCAGATTTTGATTTCTGGGTAATGCCGCCCTCATAACATAAGTGTTCTCTCCTCCTTTACTTTCTGAAATAATTTGTACTAGTTTTGCCTTATTTCTTCTCAAAATGTTGGATAGAATTTAGCATCGAAGCTATCTGGGCCTGGAGTTTTATTCAGTATGAAAAACTAATTATTAATTTAGTTTCTATAATAGGTATGGGTACTCTTTAGATCTGTTTATTTTTATGCCAATTTTTGGAAGTAATGTTTTCCAATGAATTGTATTTAAGTTGCCATATTTATTAGCATAAAGTTGTTCTAATGTTTCCTAATTAGCTTCTTAATGTGTGTGGGATCTGTAGTGACATTTCCTTTTTCATTCTTGCCATTGATGGTTTATGTTTTTTCTCTCTTTCTGTTTTGATCAGTTTTCTTAGGGATTTGTTGATTTTATAAAGTTTTCAAAGAATTCATAGATCCTTACCCTATTTTTAAAACTGCATTTATAGGTATATAGATTTAGTAATAATAACTTTGTAATGATAAAGTCCATCCCAGTGTTTCCGCTTACTTTTTATACTTGATCCAACTATTCTTTTATGTGCAGGTGAGTATGATAGTCATAGAAATTCTTGAATTTCCCCTAACTTTATATTTTTAACATTTGTGTATCTCTAGAAGGTATTAAGAGAGATGACAATCAATATTTTCTCTGTTAGAAAGATGTTATAATAATGACAGTAAAATTTGAGCAAACATTTCCCATGGTTTTATAGTCTGATGCATCAACCATTTTGATATCCCCAAATTTTCTTTTCAGTCCTTTCCACATGAATATTTATATTTTGGGTAGCTAGAGTTTTAATAGAAATATATTATTATATTATTCTCCCCGCATTCTACTTCATTTCAAATATTTTGGAACTTATTTACCATACATTAACAGAGGCTTTTCGCAATATTGCTTTCCTGATTTTGGAAAATTACAAATGGAGAGTGCTGCCAAAGTCAAGCTTATTTAAATACACTGTGATAAATGAAAACCTGCTAATTAAAGAGGAACAAAAAATTAAAGCTCACTACAGCTTAGAGAAATGATTAATGATGCCTATAATGTTACCTTGAGTCTTCAAGGAAAGACTTAATTATGGTCGGTATTCAAGAAGGGGAGTACGTTTTAATCTATATAAGGAAATGTGCCGTGCATGCCATATATAAATTTTTATGAATGGTAATTAAAATTTAAAGACATTAGTTAAGGGCAAAAACTGTATTGAGTTGCTTCTGATATTTCACTTTTAGGAGAATTTTATTCCAAGGTTATGCTGACATATAAGATATAATTCTCATACCAAACCAGTATTTTAAACTGCTTTCAGCTATTTACAACCATTATGTAATTTTGTCTTCTTAACACTCCTGTGGGTTGACATAATACTACCATGACCAACATTGTTTTGAATTTTTTGAAGTTTTCAAGAGGAAAAAAGAATAGTTGATATATTATGAAATCCATGTTATTTCCATATTTGAAATCATCCTTGTATCTATCTGATTTTATTGCATAGTTACTGAACATCTACTGTGCCAGTTCTGGGGATTCAAGGGGGAATAAGATGGTTTTTGTCCACACTAATTGTCAAGGAAGGCAAGGAAGATAGAGTAAATTAACAGCACTACCATATAGTATAAGAGTTATACCTAAGTGTGGAATTACAGAGGGCTTAACTCAGTTTGATGGTGGGAGGGAAATCATCAAGAAGGGAGATTATTAGTTATCAATTGCTGTGCAGGAAGTTAGTCTGAATCTTAATGGCTTAAAGCAACAAACATTTGTTATCTCAGTTTCTTTGGGTCAGGAATTTGTGTCAGGTGGTTCTTGAACATGGCTTCTCTTGATGTTGCTATCCAGTTAACCAGAACTGCAGTCATCTGAAGGCTTGATGGGGCTGGAGGTTCTGCTTCTTCCATCGTGTACTCTCCAGACTGTTGGCCATTTGGACTTAATTCCTTGCTGGCTGTAAACAGGAAGCCCAAGCTTCTTGCTTATCTTTTATGAAGACAAACCTCTTCATCGAGATGCATGAATGTCTTCATATGGCAGCTAGTTTCAGAGGGAATGCTCTAGGAAAGAGAGCAGGGAGAAAGCCACAATGCCTTTTCCAATTACTTCCAACATATTATATTTTTTGGAGGTGATTCTCTAAATGCAGTGATCTAAATTGTGGGATCTGTACTCAGAGGGTGAGAAATTAGACTCCACTTTTTGAACAGAGAGGGGTGACAAAGTATTTATAGACATATTTTAGACCCACCCAAAGAAAGGAAGCTGGAATGAAATTTAGAAGCACCAGACTTTTCTTTTTTGCAAATCTTTATTTTTTAATTAGAGAAGTTGCAGGCTTACAGAAAAATAAAAAAATACAAAATTGTCTATTCTACCCCTATAACACATACATAGCAGATTTTTTATTTTTAAAAAATTACTCTGAGGAGTCACTGGAGAATGGACTGAATATGAGCAAAAGTGGAGGTGAAGATGAAGACAGTTTGGTGTCTAGAAAAGAAGTATAGGTGAAGAATCTCGAAGGCCTGATCCTAGGCAATGTAGCAAAAAGAGTGAATAGGACTAATTTCCTGACATTTAGAAATAGAACCTGCAGAAAGTCAAAGGAGGTGTCCACGATGATTTCTGGATTAATAGATGGTAACTGCATCCATATTCACAGGGAATGTAGTACTTGGAGCAGATTGAGATGGGATAGTGGGGAGATTGTGCATTTGACGTTGAACAGCTTGATTTTTGAGGAAGCTGTTATGTATATGTGTATAGAGCTGTGGCTGTAACTAGAGGGAACCAGAGGATTGAATATTTCATTTTTAAATGAGATAAACCTGAACATATTTCTATACTAAGGGAAAGAACCAGTAGAAATGGAGAGATTAAAAATAAAGGAGTGACCGAGGGGTATAAACCTCCCTGGCAATGTGGGACAGAAATCCCAGGATGAGACCAAACCCGGCATCAAGGGATTGAGAAAACCTTCTTGTCCAAGAGAGGAAAGAGAGAAATGAGACAAAATAAAGTGTCAGTGGCTGAGAGATTTCAGAGTCGAGAGATTATCCTGGAGGTTATTCTTACGCATTATATAGATATCCCCTCTTTAGTTTATGGTATATTGGAGTGGCTGGAAGGAAGTACTTGAATTGTAGAGCTGTATTCCAATGGCCTTGTTTCTTGATGATGATTGTATAATGATACAGCTTTCACAATGTGACTGTGTGGTTGTGAAAACCTTGTGTCTGATGCTCCTTTTAACTAGAGTATGGACAGATGAGTAAAAAATGTGAATAAAAAATAAATAATAGGGGGAACAAAGGTTAAAATTAATTGGGTAGATGAAAATACTAGTGGTCAATCAGAGGGAGGGATGAGGAGTATGGTATGTATGAGTTTTTTCTTTTTCCTTTTTTACTCCTTTTTCTGGAGTGATGCAAATGTTCAAAAAACTGATCGTGGCAATGAAGACACAACTATGTGATGATATTGTGAGCCATTGATTCCACATATGGAATGATTGTATATTAGGAGTGTTTGTGTGTTTGTATATTGTTTTATTAATAAAACTATTTTTAAAAATAAAGGAGTGAGAAAAGGAACTTGATGAAATTTGGCCTTGAGGAAGTAGAAGAGAATGAAATTCAGAACATGAGTGAAGGGATTGACTTTATATAAATGGAGTGTACCTGTTCCCCTAATACTAGTTGGAAAAGGTAAGGCTTAGAGAGAATGTAAAAGCCTATGTCCATGGAGAATCAGATGGAAATGGAGGCATTTCCTGCTGTGCAGTTATATCTTCTGGTTGAAATAGAAATGAGTTTATTTGCTGAAGAGGAAGAGTCAGGGAGGGCTGGACTAAGTTAGGAGCCTTGAAGAAAGCAGTGAGATTTGCTGGATATAGAATTATTGGTTGAGAACCATTTTCTATCCCACTGTCCTCTGGCATTCATGGTTTCTGATGAGAAATTGGCTGTTGATCTTATTGATGATCCTTTGTATGTAAAATCACTTCTTTCCTGCAGCATTCAAGATATGCTCTTTGTGTTTTGACAGTTTGATTATGATGTGTCTAAGTGTGTATTTATTTGTGTTTCTCTACTTGAAACTCACAGAGTTTCTTGGATGTTAGATTAAGGTTTGTCATCAAATCTGCAGTGTGTGGAACCATTATTTCCTTAGATAATCTCTCTGCCCCTTTTTCTCTCTCCTCTGCTTCTGGGACTCCCAGAAAGGTTGGTATACTTGATGATATCCCACAAGTCTCTGAGGCTTTGTTCATTTTCTTTCATTATTTTCCCTTTTTGTTCCTCAAACTGGATAATCTCAATCAACCCATCTTCACATTTGTTGTTTCATTCTTTGACTAGCCAAAATCTGCCGTTAAGCCCCCCTAGTGAATTTTTCTCTTTTATTTATGGTACTTCACCACTTCAGAATTTCTGTTTGGTTCCATTTGGAAAGACAGCGTTCTCATAATTTCCTTTCATTCTTTGAAGATATATAAAATTGCTGATATAAAGTTTTGTCTGTTAAAGTCAACATTTGGGCTGCCTTGGCTATAGTTTCTATGCCTTTTTCTGTTTTGGGGCCATAGCTTTTTGTTTTATTCCATGACTTGCAATTTTCTGTTGTAAAGTGGGCATTTAAAACAATATGTTGTGGCAATTCTGGATTCTTTCCTTTCTCCAGGATTTGTTCCTGCTGCTTGTGATAGTTATTCTTTTTTAAGTGACTTTTCTGAATCTAATTTTGTGAAGTGTGTATTCCTTTTAGTGTAGTCACTGTATCCTCTGTTCCATTAGCTTAGTGGTCAGCTGGTGAATTGGACAGATTTCCTTAAATGCCTGGAGCCAATAAATCCACTCAGTCATTGCCAAAGGACTCTATGAGCGTATTGGTACAACACTCAGCCAGTCAGTTTACAACCACACTTAAACCTTTACTTCCTGTTTGCACAGAACCTTAAGATCAGCCACATATGAGAGCTTAGGATTTTCTTGGGTCTTTCCTGGGCTTGTACACAATCTAGAACTGCACATAGCCTTCTTTTTTCTCAGGAATATGCCAGAGTTTCTCAAACTACCTATGGGTATCTCATTCCCCAGCTCTGATTTTTAAATTTTGCCTTTCCCCGACTGTTACCACTACCTCCATCAGCTGCAGTGTTAAGCAGTTGTTCCTGATTGTTTTCACCAAATACCTCCAGGGAAAAGGTTACTTGTCTGGGCAAGTTCTGGATGTGATTTTCTAAAGAATGTCCAGAAAGATCAAATAATCTTTGTGGCAGAGTTCCAGTTTCCAGTTGAAATTGGAGAACATGGGTGGTGCGACGGTGGCTCAGTGGCAGAATTATCACCTGCCATGCCAGAGACATGGGTTTGGTTCCTGGTGCCTGCCCATATAATAAAAAATAAATTAGTAAATAAACAAGAAAAAAGAAATTGGAGAACATGAGTTAGTAGTGTTGCCAATCTCTGGAATTGCGTGTGTGTTTTCCAGCTGTGCTCAGGTGAGTAGGTATAGATTTTGGGAATGGAATTGAACAAAGACTAGAGTTTAGAGAGCAAGTGAGGAAGAAGGAAAATAGGGCAGTAAAGTAGGAAAATATATATGAGTAAGTCAGGGAAACCAAGCAGGAATGTAATAAGTTTGAAGAGTAAAAATTTTTATATAAAGAAATGAGAGAACTTGGAGGAAAAAATATTGATCAGAAAATTTCAGTTTTTTCGAAGAAAACGATATTCCTTTCAAATGTGTTAAAGTAGAAGAAGAGTTGAGGAATGGTTAATAGCCTAGTTAGGCTGAAATGTAACCCCCCCCCATGTGAATGTAGGGAGAAAACAGTTATAGATGAAGATAGAAGGATAGAGTAGAACTATGTGGAATACCTTGAAGACCCAGCTAAGAAATATGATTAAATTTGGACAAGAAGTACCAGCATCTAAGAATTTAATGAAAGAGATTGGTGTGTGAGCATCATTTATGTTAGCAGTGCAACTGTGGGGACAGTATGAAAGGATAGACTGAAGGAGGATGGTTTTTGGAGATTGAGAGACCAAATGAAAGGGATTGAAAGGATTGTGATTTTCTCAACAAGGATGGTAGAAATGGAAATTAAAAGATGGACATGAGATATTTTATGGTCCAAAGCAAAATAAATCTTTGAGCACTAAGATGAGATTAGAAAAATTTACTTTATAATTGGCTGCGTTGCTCTTGCTGATACTTTTAAAAGTTAAGGGCCTTAAAAGTTCAATAAAGTTGACTCTACACTCATGTAATTAGGATTTTAATGTATTTTCTCATCAGAAAATTAATTGCGAGGTCAGTCTTTGAATTGTCTATCTTTGGAATATTGCTCTAAATAACATTTTAATACATTTGAAAATGTATATTATTCTTACTCATTTACAAGGTTTCATCAAGGGTTAAATTTCTTAATTATAAGTCATATTAGGATTAAAAGGTTTACTGGTTAATACCAGTAATTTCTTTGCATATTATATAAATACCAAAAAGATTCTAAATATGTATAAATTTTTGAAAAGACTCCCATGCCTTCCTTCATAGCTTGTTTTAAACCACTTTTAATTTTAATACATAATTAGAGCTCAAGTGCCCTCTAGTGGTAAGTGTCTTTTTAATGAATGCTTGAGAGCGCTTCTTTTACGATTTATTCGATTAGTTGTTGAGGGCAAGCCCTCTCTGCATCAGATATGGAGAGTATTGGGAATGTTGACTTGAATCAGACTTTGCCCTCACTCTTGAAGGTGGTTTGCTAAAGGGGTAATTCTTGAACTTTTTTCTATTTCGTGTACCAGCAGCCTTGATAATGTACATTAGATTATCTCTGCCTTAATTTGTGTCAATTATCCTTATGTGCATAGTACTAATAAAAAATCATTTATATGCCACAGTTACATGAATTAGACTTGTGCACCAAACGAATATGTATATGGGGTGTTTAAAATCAATGCAAACGTAAGATCTGCATGTTTGGGGAAGAGTGCTATGCCATTTGACAATGTTGCTGTATATTAGCTGTTTGCTTAGGGCTCCTAAATCCATGGTTTGGGAGAGTTTTTGTTCCTAGATTCAATTTGGCAGATATTTATGGAATACCCACTTTGTGCCCAGGTGCCTGATGCTGCAGAGTATGCAACACAAATTTTGTTACAGCTTGCCTGGGTCCTTTTGTTTTTTGTTTTTGTTTTTAAAAACCTCTTTAGATCCAGGTTTTCATTTACATTAGTATTTTCTCAAGAAACAGAATGTTGACCTGTTGCTTCTTTAAATCACTGTTGCTATTTGTCCTAAACTAATCTGAGAGATAGAGTATGAGATGCAAACTATACAGACATTTGGAGGAAAACCTATGGACGTGAAGTGGGGGGGGGAGGAAAGAAAAAGAGGGCATAAGAGGGGAGGGAAGGGCTAAGGAAGAAGAGAAATAAAGTAAATTAATGTGAAATCCTTTTCATGATACTGTTTATGAATAGCATATTTATTACAAGTTCAGTTTGAATATCATTGAGTGAAGAATAGTGAAACAGCTTAGGGTAAGAAAAAAATAAATACAGGGCTAAGAAATTCTGTGTTGTTACAGCTTATTACTGTATATTCTTCATGTTGTCCCCAGATTTTTATTACCCATATCAATGGAGGGGATAAGCAGTGTATCTTAATATCAAGAGAAATTTATAATTGACTTTTGAAGAGATTAGATGTTATATTTTACATGAAATTTGTCTCCCAAAATATTTGACGTAAGCTAATATTAAGATTTGTTTGCATTCTTTGAGCAAACTGTGCATAATTATGGAGGCAGTGCAATGGAAACATAATAGGGGAACAGTGAACCTGGGAGAGTTCAGTTGCTTAGTTTATAAAAAACTGAATTTTCATACTTGGAAATTTGATAGTTCACTCTATTTGTGTACAGTAAATGTAAGATTTTATTGCAACTGCTGTCATAACTAAAAATAATTGAGAACATTTTTACCTCTTGAAAAATAATCTCCAGATGTCTGTCTTGTTCATGGTTTATGTTCTATATCTCTTAGCTTTGTGTAGGGCAGATTACACCTGTGATTTACAGAAACAGCTCATCAGCTTGCTGTTTCCTGAGATGCTAACTCTGAATGAAAGTCGGACCTTTTTTTTTTTGGTGTTGCAGCTTATAATTTAATTTAACCGCCTTTAAGTATCTTGAAATCTGACAGCACTTTTTAGTCATAAAGTAGTTTCTTATCTTTCAAAAATCATTCAGTTACTAAGGAATAGAAATGAGAAATTTTTTACCCTTCACTGCAGAGATATTTCTGTCTCACATTCAGAACCCTTTCCATCCTCAATCTGAATGTTTCAAAAGCAAACTTTTTCTTGTCCAAGCATTTGGTTATATTCAATGTAGTACTTTAATCATATTTTGAACATGTTAATGCATTATCTTTCAGTAAAGTTGGACTGTATTGATTGGTGTGTGAGAGAGTATGTGTGTGTTTGTGTGCATGCCTGCATGCAAAGTGGTATTTTGAATTTGAGGCTATCACTGCTGGAGACAAGAGAGTTGGCTGGAGCAAGCCAGGTTTTCAAATACGCATATGCTTGTGTATGTGGGGGAAGAGATAAGAAAGCTAAGTGTTGCTTATTCAGAACCTTAGCCCATTTTGAAAGATTAATCAGTAGAAACAGTTCAGCCTTTTGTTCTGTAATCACTACCACTACCCTCAAAAAGCATTTATTGAGCATATCATTGAGTTCCTATTATATGTAGGAACTCTTAACCCATTTTTCTTTGCTTCCACTATCTTAAATTGTTATATATGGTCTAGCTGTGTGTTTATGGTGCCCTTCAGAGCTTGTGTAAGTTATTTTTATAGTTCTAAATTGTTCCTATCAAATCAATGTTTAAGCTATTATTAAACTTTTATTATATGTAAGGTCTTTCCCAACTCTTAAAAGGAGAAAAGAGAATTAATATTTAACAAGCATCTACTTATTATGTGCCAGGTCTGAAGGCAGCAGAGCAGAGTGGAAAGAATGCAGGAGTTAGCATTAGACAGCTACTGAATCCTGCCATTTGTCAGTTGTGTGACCCTGATCAGGTCTCTTAAATTTTTTCATCTGTATCTAACTAATACTAGGTGAGATCATGCCATCCTTTGAGATACAAATGCGGTGGGCCTTAGGATCCCATCCCTTGTGATTTCCTAGGGAAGTACATTTTCAGTGTCATTTTGGCTCGGAATTCTTACCTTAAGTTCCTAATTCAGAGTTTTTACACTCCTGGAATCCTCGGTCTTGCTTGCATCTCATTTCCTACAGATATTCTATTCCCTTTTTACCGCATATGTCCTGAGGTTGGATTCTGAAACTTGAAAATGTTATTTCCCCAGATCTCATAAACACATTTGTATGTATCAGATTACAATGAAGATTTGGGATGTTGAAAAGTTGTATATCACAGCAGTGAAAAAAACAACAACAATCCAACAAGATTAAATTGGACAGTGGACACCCCCATTCTTTAGGGTCCCTCAGATACCTTGTCAAGAAAATTTCTTGATGGCTCCTATTCTCTCCTGTTTGTAGCTTCTGGTTATTGCTCTCCTTCTCTACTCTCTTCATTGCTAATTCTTTCCTCTCCTCTCGCATCCATAGATTGTATATTCATGTCTTCAACAGAACAGTTTAGATCTCTTTTCTTGTCTTCTTTCAACCCTTGTCTTACACTACCAAGTCACCAAGTGGGCTTGTAGGTGTTCTAGGTAAAGGTATTTCCCTTCTGAAAAGGAGCTCACGTCATCTACCCTTACAGTGTTACTTAGGTTCAGTCACCAGTTTCTGCCAATGAAGCCCTCAGGCTTCTCACTTCTCAGCCTGCTTCCGCCTGACAGTAGCTGATCATGAGTTTGTAAACACTTTGTAAAATGTGAAACGAAATGTAGATGGTGTCATCATCAACACCGTAAGTTTAATTGCTGAAGTTACGTGATATGCTCCCTTGTCTTTGAAGCTCCCGTCCAGTGATCACCAAAATCTCTTGAACATTCACAGCTGCCAGAGCTGAAGTGTGTAGTGGCACAGGGGAAAGGTTCCGAATCTTCCGTGCCGAGAAGACCTATGCCGTGAAGGCGGGGAGGTGGTATTTTGAATTTGAGGCTGTCACTGCTGGAGACATGAGAGTTGGCTGGAGCAGACCAGGCTGTCAACCTGATCAGGAGCTTGGCTCAGATGAGCGAGCTTTTGCTTTCGATGGTTTCAAGGTGAGTGGACTTTGCTGTATACCAGGTAATCAATTTTTGTATGTTCCTAATTTTGTAGGCCCCAGTATACCAGGCATCTAAATGGTTTGAATTCCTGCATTGCCATTTCCGGATTGCTCCTGGTGTTCCTCCTGGTCATATAGTGATAGCTGTACTTCCCATTGCTCAAACTTTAAAAAATAGATCCTAGATAAACTTCTGTCCTTGTTGTCTCAGAACACTTTTGCCCCTCCCCATGAATTCAGTGAAACTTAAGAAGTAAAGCATTATTTCCTAATATAACTTCTATGGGCAGTTTAATTGAACACCGTAAGTACATGGAATCTTGAATAGGGCATGAGATTTTGTAGGTTTGTCTAGAATGATGCCAGTGATTAAGTCCCAGAGTGATTTGAATAGTGAATTAAAAAGTATTTGCAAAGTCCCCTTGGGAGAATGGCAAGAAAGGGGGAAAATTCAACTTCCCATGTGGAGAATTCCTAATATTCTCCCAAGCAGTGGGGACAACCAAAGCAATAGGCTGAGCCCTCAATTTGGGGGTTTGTTCATATGAAACTTATCCCCGCAAAGGATAGAGTAAGCCTACTTAAAATTAGGCCTAAGAGTCACCCCCAGAGAACCTGTTTTGTGGCTCAGATGTAGTCTCTCTCTCTCAGCCAACATGACAAGCAAACTCACTACCCTGCCCCTCTCTACATGGGACATGACTCCCACGGGTGTAAACCTTCCTGGCAACATGGGACAGAAATCCTAGAATGAGTGGGGACTCAGCATCAAGGGATTGAGAAAACCTTCTTGACCAAAAGGGGGAAGAGAAAAATGAGACAAAATAAAGTGTCAATGGCCGAGAGGTTTCAAACAGAGTCAAGAGGTTATCCTGGAGGCTATTCTTACGCATTATATAGATATCACCTTTTTAGTTAAGGTATATTGGAGAGGCTGGAGGGAAGTGCCTGAAAATGTAAAGCTGTGTTCCAGTAGCCATGTTTCTTTAAGATGATTGTATAATGATATAGCTTTTGCAGTGTGACTATGTGATTGTGAAAACCTTGTGTCTGATGCTCCTTTTATCTACAGTATTGACAGATGAGTATAACATATGGATTAAAAATACATAAATAATGGGAGAACAAATATTAAAATAAATTTAGTAGATTGAAATGTTGGTGATCAATGAAAGGGGGTGGTAAGGGGTATAGAAAAAAAATAGGGAAAAGAGAGCCTAAAATGTATTGGGTAGATGGAAATACTAGCAGTCAATGAGAGGGAGGGGTAAGGGGTATGGTATGTATGAGTTTTTTCTTTTTTCTTTTCATTTCTTTTTCTGAATTGATGCAAATGAACTAAGAAATGATCATGGTGATGAATATACAACTATGTGATGATATTGTGAGTTATTGATTATATACTAAAATGGCATGCTCATATATTAAAAATGTTCATATTTGTGTTATGTTTAAAAGATTTTTTTTAAAATAAGGTTGTTTAGAGTATTAAATGAGTTTTATCTCTATAAAGCATTTCAAAGAATTTGGATATACAGGAAGCACTTCATAAATGTTAATCCTTAATGCTATTATCATTTTATATCTTCTAAAATACTGACATATGAATAAAGAGAAGCTGCTGATTTGGATATGCTAACTTTGTAACAAGCCATGTGTGGTGGTTTGGAAATGTATGTACCCCAGAAAGGGTTGTTCTTAAAGGTAAGCCATTTCTGTGGGTGTGAACCCATTGTAAGTAGGACCTTTTGATGAGGTTACTTCAGTTAAGGTGTGGCCCCCCCTCATTCAGGATGGGTCTTAATCCTATTCCTGGAGTCCTTTATAAGTGGAATGAATACAGAGAAGGAGGAAGGCCATGAAAGCAAGAAGCTGAAATGTAACAAAACCTGGAAGGGAAGGGACAGACCAGCAGACACTGCCATATGCCTTACCATGTGGCAGAGGAGCCCAGGATCATCGGCAGCCAGTCTTCTGGAAGAAAGCATCACCTTTGTGATGCCTTGATGTGGACATTTTCCTGGCCTTAAACCGTAAGCTAATGATTTCCCATTGTTTAAGCAAACATGTTGTATGGTATCTGCTTTGAGCAGCCTAGGAAACTAAAACACCATGTTGTTTTCCTTATTGTTTTTAATAATTTTCGTGTTGACTCTCTTGTGTTTTCTAAGTATACATTTTTCAAATAGCGGTTTTGTTTCCTTCTTTCTAAGTGTCTACTCATTATTTCTGTGTATTTGCATGGCCCGAAGTTTCCAGAGCAATGATAAGTTAAGAGCGTGAGTAAAACCTCAATTTGTTCCTGACCTCAATCTCAATAAAAATAGGCATACTTTAAGTAAAAAAAAAAAAAAAGGTATAGAGCATTGCTTTTCCATGGCTGTCCAAAACATGAGTCATCCCCGCCCATCAAAAGTCTTTAAAAAGCCATACATATACAAAGAAAAATATTTGTTTACTTTGATTCAGCAATTTCACGTAAGGCGCTTATCCTTAAGCAATATGTGTATGGATTTGATTACCACAAGGATATTTAAGGCAGATGTTTATAATCACCAAAAGGTTTCATTTTGAACATTATTAGAAATTTCCATTTCTTAAGCTGGATGAAAGCTAGTGGAATGCTTACTTTATTATTTATTTATGTATTATGTCAATATCAAAAGATTATTCCAAATATATATAAATGTTTAAAAACTTTTTTAAATGTATATATGCATAGCTCTATTAGAATAATAGTCATTTCTAACTGATGAAATTATAGATGTTTTTCTTTCATCGTTTTAAAAATTTCTAAATTTTCAATGAATTCATATTCCTTTTCATATGAGAAAAAAGTTATTTAATTTTGACAATGAAAGAAAATCAGAATAAAGAGGCAATACAAAGACATTTGACATTTGGGGTTTCAGATGCTATGACCTGTGTGAGGAAAAGTATGTCTAGGCTAGAATTAGTATTGTGACTTCTAAGGCAGTTGACTTATTTTGTTGTAAAACATCACATTTCTGGAATTCTGTTTTTTATTACAAGTGGAATGATTTGACACTATTGAAACCCAATTTAGTTTTAGAAAAGTACAGTGTGCTATGCTTAAAGAATCATAACTCTGCATTGGTACTGTTACACATCAAATCACCAAAACAGTGGTGCCTAAAGGGAAAAAGAAAGCATTTTTTCTGATAAAACAATAAATACAACTAATTTTATACCTACAAATTAGTGGAATGTACTTGTAGATCTAAAAGTCACATTTATCGAAGTTGTGTTTCAAATGTTTTATTTATGAGATGCATTCTTTTGATGTGTTTAAAAGTAGGTTGGCCTGTATGGTCAACAATCAGCTTGTTATTTCAACAAATATCTTAAGAAATTTTTAGGTTTAATCTTAAGCTTTTGTTTTGGTTCTAGTATATAACTGAAATGTTTCTAGGTGATCGTTTGTTGACTTATCGTTGTTATTGGTTCCAAAGAATGTAACCTTATTCTGAAATAGATGAACATTAGAATGTCATTTCTAGAATGTGATAAACTCCCAACTTTATTTCCAGCTTATAATTCTTTTTATTTGTGGTAGGAGAGAAAAATAATTCATATCCAAGGAATATTCATTGTAATGACAAAGACAGTTTTGAAGACATAAGGTTTTTCATTTAATAGAAAGTATCTATCTCTCAAAATCATGAACTACTGCTTGTGTTTTTTCCAAGGTCCAATCCCATACCAAGTTAATACCATTGACTTAAAATCCCCAGACAACTCGATATTACTTAGGATATTGCAGTAGGTAGACTCCTGGCTAGATTTCAGATCATTCATCTGTTTTAATAGAAGTGGCTGTTGGTGAGCTGGGTGCTATTCTCTTAGCTTATTCTATGACCAGTGGCTCTTCTTCCCTCCTTAGGCTCAGCGGTGGCACCAGGGCAATGAGCATTATGGCCGCTCTTGGCAAGCAGGTGATGTTGTCGGGTGTATGGTTGACATGACTGAACACACCATGATGTTCACACTGAATGGGGAAATCCTTCTTGACGACTCTGGTTCAGAATTGGCTTTCAAGGACTTTGAGGTCGGTGATGGTAAGTGCACTGCATTTTGTCTTCTGTTTAAATTTGAAGCATAATGAAGCAATCCATTCTCAAGCTTTACGACCAACCAGCCATCTTTTATTTGAGGGTGAGTGAGCACATGAGTTGCAGCTTTAAATCATTGGTGCCATATGGCTTATTTGGTCAGACAGCCTTGAAATTCCTTTAGCAGAATTGCTGCCTATACTGTTCAGCTAGGATTTCAATACAGCAGAAATGGATTTTCCGAGCAGGAATTAAAAGGTAAATGGCAGGCAAAAGGATAGTTTTCCACAAACGTGAAAATTTTTAGAATTTCCCTGTTTAATCTTTCTGTTCATTCATTTCACACAAATTTAATGAGAGCCTACCATGTCTTAGGCCCACTGCAAGACACTGAGGTGACAAAGATGACTTAAACACTGTCCTTTGTTTAAGTACATCACAGTTTACTGGGGGAAGCCAACGCTTATATAGTTTCTGTCCAGTGGATAAGTTCTGAGATAAAGCAAAGTAGAATGTTCTGTGGAAGCACAATGCAGGAAGTAAATAACTCTGCTGTGGGGTCTAAGATGGCCTCTGAGCAGATTTTTAAAGGAAAGGTGAAAGGGAAGCAAGGAAGGTGACATTCAGTCTTCAGAGTTGCACTTCTACTAAAGGGGTTACTAGGCACATGGGGCAGTTTAAATTAAGTGAAATGAAGATAAAATTGAGTTTATCAGTCATGCTAAGCTACATTTCTAATGCTCAATACCTACTAGGAACTAGTGGCTCCCCTGTTGCACATTCCCATCTTCATAGAAATTTCTAAGGGACATGCTGTTCTGTAGCATACAAGCTAGGTGATATTTAATAACATAGTATATAAATATATCATTTGAAAACAAGCTCAAACATTTTTTCCAAGGTGGTTTTTTAATATGTCCTATTATTTGAATATACCTACTTAGATTAGAATTATACCTACTTATATGAGAGTTGATATTTTTAATACACTATAAACTTGTGACTAGCCCCTCAAAATGTTAGCCTGCTCATTATTTGCATTAATTTCTATTCATTTGACCAGGTTTTGAATAGGTATGACTTTCATTTCCCAAACACAGATTTTTCAAAATAAATGGGACTTTTACCTTTTCATAGCTTGATTTCTATTTGAAACACCTGCATTTTTGGGTGGTGAAATTGGCCTTCTAACCCTCCTGTCACCCATCGCCATTTCCCCAGTATTGCCTTTAGGAGCATCAAAGTTTCAAGGCAGGGACGGGGATTTCTTCTCCTCAGAGTTACCTGTTTTTCTCATCACGTGGATAAACATAGCTGCATCTCTGTTGAGAATAGGCCTCAGAGAGCAGAGACCCCAGTCCCACCACCACAAGGAAATGAATCCTGTCAAAACCAGGGAGCTTAGAAAAGGACCCCACACTCTAGGGGAGAAAGCAGCCTCAGCTGACACCATGATGCCAGCCCGGTGGGACCCTGAGCAGAGAATACCGCTGAGCAGTGCCTGGACTTCTGACCTAAATAAGATTAGAAGTGTGTGTTGTATTAAGCTGTCAAATTTGTGGTCATTTTTTATGCAGCAGTAGAAAACCAATACACCAACCAAGGGGCTTTGTAGAGCTCAGCTGAACCCCCAGGCTCATAAAACTGTCCTCGGGGCTGTTTGTTCTGAGGGATGGAGAATAGGAACCAACAGGACAGCATCCAGCATTCTTCTTCAGCAAATCCAAAATCTATCTATAGAATCAATCTATACATTGTGCTTTGCCAATCAAAATCCCAATAAATATTGCATGATAATTCTGAAATGTATATGCAGTAGGGAATTAGAGTATCTAGACTACTTCTGAAGAAAAAGACCAGAGAGGGGAAATATGTTCTACCAGATGTTGAGATTTATTGTGAACCTGAAGTCATTAATAACAGTGGCCTTAGTGTAGGCATAGACAAATTGACCGGTTGATGGAAACACACCAGGACATATGGAATTTTAGGATATAACCAAGGTGGCATGCCAGGATGCTGGGCAATGGGTGAACTGTTCAGATGTGTGACTGTTAAAGATTGTGATCTTTGTGTGGGAAATAGACATTGCCTCCTTCTCTATAATGCTATCTATAAGGGAAGGTTTGCTACCAGGTCCCAATATATGCCTTCACAATAAGAGAATCTCTTTCGAAAGATTTCTGAACAGGAATTCTTACTGATCCCCACCTCCCTTTTGGATTTTCCTCATTAGAGTTGCTCATGCCATTCTACAATATGGAGTGAGGGAGGGCACATGTTTTCTTACCAGTGGCTCCTCCCTCTCCCTTGTCCTTTGGACAAGTTCTGAGACTTCATCTAAGAGTTGTGAAGCAAATGGCTTAAGCGTCTCTGGGCTAAAGGTAGAAATAGGGTTTTCCTTGTTGCACTTTGGGGTTGGGTTTATCTTCCCTTGCTCTTCTGTATCATCAGCATGGCGAAATCTCAAAGGCTGAGATCTGTATATCAGCCTACAGAAAAGCAACCAAGAAGCCAAGTAATTGACTTTTTGTGTCAGTGTCTGGAGAAACAAAAGGAGACATTATGGCTCCTATATGGTCCAGCTTAGTTTACCAATAAAAAAAAAATAATAATAATTTGAATCCTAAATACCAACTAATAACAAATATACTCTCTCTTACCCTGGCTTATGAAGGTAATTCACGCCTGAAAAAAATACTCATAGGGCAGATTTCCATAGGTCAAAAATGAATTGGCATTAATTTTAATAGAGAAAAATATTTTTGCACTTCTGAGCCCCCAAATTAAACCTCATTTATTTGAAAATGGTTCCAAATCCCCTTAGAATTATGTCAGTAGTTAGTTAGCATAGTTATACACGGGACCTAAATGGCATTTCTCTTCTTTAATTGCTCTTTAATTTGATTGTTTATGTGGGTCTACTCCAGTTCTTTCTTAATTGTGGAATAGTTAAACTCAGATTCCTTTACACACTGTAAATATTTTGCACAATATTTATGCAATCCCATCTTCAGCATACAGAAAGCAAAACAAACCAACAATAAAACCAAAAATAGAGAATGGTAGAGATGAAAGAACATCAGTGAAAACCGTGCAAGTGAGATACATTTACCAAACATGTTGACACTATAGGGAAAGTGATGCACAAAATGTTCTCTGGTATAAAACTTGCAATACATAAGAAGAACTTATGCGACATGAACCAACGTCCTAGTGTGAAGATGACGACTTCTCACCTCTGCTTGTGCCTGGTGCTTGGCTCCTTCTGAAATGTATGAAATCCCAACTATTCTCACTAGGAAGACTAAAAATAAGGAAGAATACCTTCTAGGGGTGTTAAGAGAAGCTCCTCATAAAGTAGAATTCAGATTCTTGAGACCCAAGGATGACTTCAGGGTTCCTCTGAGGCTCAACAGAGGTGGCTTTGGAGTTGTGTCTGCTGATAAATATGGAATCCTGAATATAAAGAATATTTCCATCCTACCACCCCCCCACTGATATCTCTGTTAATCTAATATTATTTTGTATTTAGTCTCATGGGCAGATCATAAGTTTTAAGAGTTAATCATATATTTAATTTAAAACAAGTAATAGAGTCATTTAAAATCTTGCCATATGGTGAAGGAATAATTACTTATGCCTGAACATCAAAAATATCAAGTGCATTTTCTACAGTAGGCTGTGGGTGAATTTCTTGTCCTGTATAAATGCCTCATTACACTGGAGTTTTTTCAAGCCTGTCAGCTCTTCTGTAAATAAAGAAAATGCCAGGGTTCTCCAGTTATATAAATATATATATATGTGTATGTGTGTATGTATATTTATATACGTACACACACATACATATGATTATAATCAAATCCAGAAATAATGCTTTTGATTTTACATCCACCAGCTGAATGGACAGTGAACAAAACTGAATCTCTGGTGTTATGAGACCTCATGGGATTTCTTCCTGTGAGAAGAAAACAAAAAAATTATTTTTGTAGTTTAAAGAACCACATAGCTTTTGGCAGAAAAGACGTCTAGTGGAAAAAAAAAAGAAAAGAAATGACTTTCCATTATTGATTTTATCATTCTGTGCTTTTGAAAAACAAAATGAAACCAGGATATACAACTGTGTTCTAGTTTGCTAGCTGCCGGAATGCAACACACCAGAGAAAGATTGGTTTTCAATAAAAGGGGATTTATTTAGTTGACATATAGTTCTTCAGAGGAAAGGCAGCTAACTTTCAACTGAGGTTCTTTCTTACATGGGAAGGCACAGGGCAATCTCTGCTGGCCTTCTCTCCAGGCCTCTGGGTTCCAACAACTTTCCCCAGGGTGTTTCCTTTCTGCATCTCCAAAGGCCTGGGCTGAGCTGCTTGGGCTGTGTTACATTGAGCTCTCTAATTTAAGTACTAGCCAATTAAACATCATTCATTGCAGCAGGCACGCCTCCTAGCTGCCTGCAGATGTAATCAGCAACAGATGAGGTTCATATGCCATTGGCTCATGTCCACAGCAATAGAACTAAGTACCTTCACCTAGCCAAGTTGACACCTGAATCTAACTACCACATGTCCAACCCTTGTCAGCTTGGAAATTAAACTCATCACATTAAACAATATTAAAGTGCAAAAAATTCTCATCTAGCTGTGGACCTGTGAATCTCAAAACAAGTCATTTGGTGCCAATGTGCAAAGGAGGAACAGCCACAGGATCCATAGGGAGAAATTGGAAGGAAAACCTGCAGGGCAAACACCATTGGATTTCAAAGTCTGAAAGTCATTTATCCTTCAGCTTTAGAAAGTGGCAGTCCCACCCTCTCCAAGGGCCTATGCAGTGACCCGCCTCTTTCCAAATCAACCTCAGGGAACATTGAGGAGACCACCTTTTTCTCGGCTCCACTCTCTCAGGCATCGGAGTCACACCTGGGCTCTCTGCCATTTCCGGAGCACACGCTCAACCCCTCCATGTGGTGGCAGCGAGGCTCTCCCAGTCCCTGATGAGCTGTACCTTCTCAAAGGCCTAAGGCAGCACAACTCTTCACTGCAATGTGATGGGAGACTCATCGTCTGCCCTGAGGAAAAACGTATCCTCTCCATGTATATGGGTGGGTCCACTCTCCTGGCCGAGGTTTCTTGGCTTCAGACCTGAGCTTCCATAGTTCTCACTCTGCAAACTACAATTTGTCCCTTTTGTGTCCCCCTTTGTCCAGATTGGCAGTGGTTCCATTTACACCAACAGTCTCTTCAAGCACTCCAGGACTTCTCCATCATTTTCACAGTTCCTCCAAAATCTTCCCCTTAGCCATCCAAAAAACTGTTCCAACATACCTGGTATTTGCAAACCACAGCAGCGCCCCACGCTCCGGTACCAAAATCTGTTTCAGCTAGCTGCTGAAATGCAATATACCAGAAACGAATGGCTTTTTTTTTTTTTTTAACATGGTCAGGCACCGGGAATCAAACCCGGGTCCTTGGGCATGGCAGGCAAGCATTCTTACCTGCTGAGCCACCGTGGCCCACCCTACGAATGGCTTTTTAGAAGGGGGAATTTGATAAGTTGCTAGTGTACAGTTCTACGCTGAGAAGATGTCCCAATTAAACAAGTTTGTAGAAATGTCCAATCACAGGCATCCAGGGAAAGATACCTTGATTCAAGAAGAACGATGAAGTCCAGGGTTTCTCTCTCAAGTGAGAAGGGCACATGGCGAACACGGCATCATCTGCTAGCTTTCTCTCCTGGCTTCCTGTTTCTTGAAGCTCCCTGGGAGGCATTTTTGTTCTTTATCTCCAAAGGTTGCTGGCTGGTGGACTCTGGTTCTTGTGGCTATGTCGTTCTGCTCTGCTATATCTCTGAATCTCTCGTTCTCCAAAATGTTTTCTCTTTTATGGGGCTTCAGAAACTAATCAAGACCCACCCAAATGGGTGGAGACATCCCTCTCTACCTAATCCAGTTTAACATCCACTCTTGATTAAATCACATCTCCAGGGAGATGATCTAATTACAGTTTCAAACATGCAATGCTGAATAGGGATTAGAAGAAACGACTGCCTTTACAAAATGGGATTAGGATTAAAACATGGCTTTTCTAGGGTACATACATCATTTCAAACAAACTGTCTATATTTACAGCACTATTTTTTACCCTTAAATGAAATATTATGATAGTTAAGTTATTTTATGGACATATGTGACTTGTACAGAAGAGTGGTTTTCAACATAGCGTGAATTACGGTTAAGTGGTCTGCCACCATCCCCAAATACCCATTTCCTGGCTCCACTCTAACCCTGTAGTGTCACTCTACAGGACCTGCCATTAATTTACAGGTCTGCAAAAATAACTCATTTGTGGGAATGAGTTAGTTCTTTGTAGAGGAAGGAAGAAATCAGGACTGTAAGGGAATCTAAGCAAATAAGAGATGGGGTTGGGCATTGGATGATTTGGTGAACATACAGTTAGAGAATGGTAGACATACTCTAAATAATATAAAGGTGTTGGGCACTGGAATAATGAATTTTCAGAGTTTTCTCTAAAATCAGAAATAAGAGCTATCTTAGAAATTCTTTGGATTTTCTAGGAATAAAAGTTTTCACTCCTGGAATCACTCTAATGTATACCGTGTTTAAAGAGTGCTTTAAGATATGAGGAAAATTTTTATTCTGAGTATTTAAAGTTAGATTTCCAGTTATTATTTAATTTACATTTTTCGGTTTATAGATATGTGACTTAAACAACATGTTATTTGAGAAAATTCATTGTAAAGTAATTGGTAAAGTCAGTGAAAATTACACTTGGCTTAGCTTAAACTCATTGGTTAATTGACAGTTTTATGTGCTGAGGAACAGAAGACATTACTCTTGCAGAAGCTGTTTTGAGAGTGATTAAAGTTGGTAGGTCATCAGAAATATAATTTGCAGAGTGATCTGGCAGTTTTTCACATAGTGAATATAGATTTGAGGTGCTGGAAAGATCCAATAGCCTATTGCCTGAGTGGGGGTATTTTAAGCTTGAAATGTTGCCAAATGTTTATTTTGCCAAGTGATAATCCAAAGAAAAAAAATGATACCTACAATTACCATTATTTTATTTAATTAAAAAAATACAAAGGGTGCTTGCTTCAGCGGCACATACACTAAAATTGGAACAATACAGAGAAGATTAGCATGGCCCCTGCACAAGGATGACATGCAAATTCATGAAGCATTCCATATTTTTAATAAAAAGAAAAAAAATACGAAGGCCATAATCTCAAAATAAAAGGACAATCCTTAAATTCACATATTCCACTTAACAAAAACTTACTGTAGTATTTGTCTCATTTTATTGTGGATTGGAGAATCCCAGGCATAGCTCTTGTCTCACTTTTATAGGGTGGTAGTAAGGTGGTGAATTTTGCTGGCAGGCTAATCCAGTTTAAAGGGTCAAATATTGGATAACTTGGATCACCAAAATTATTATTGAGAAGCATTAAATCAATATTTTTTTCATAGTCACTAAAATAAAATAAATGTGTATGAATGTGGTAGAGCCAAACAGCAAGATCTCTAATTGGGAAGATTAGTGTTAGATGGTTTAAATGTTATTAATGAGATCAAAAAATCAGTTAAAAAAAGAATGCAAGAGTCTTCTATATAAGTAACCTTTTCTTTTCTTTCAATTTGCATTGATGAAGAGAGTGTGAATCCTTTAAAATAGTATTTATAATCAAAATCAAAATATTTGTCATCTCCTATAAACTATGGACTATAGTTAATAGTCTAATTGTAATAATATTGTTTCATTGGTTATAACAGACAACATTAATGTAAAATGTTAATGTAGGAAAAACTGTGTGGCGGACATGGTAAATGAGAACTCTGTGCTTTCTGAATGATTTTTCTATAAACCTGCAATTGCTCTGGTAAAATAAAAAAATTTAAAAAACATGAAAAAAATTCCTAGCCATGCACTTGCATCATAATTCCTTAAGATTTCATTATAGTATACTTGTCAATTGATTTTCTAAGCCAAAGTGGTATAGGAGCAACAGATTTAATGTCTGAAGCCTGTATTACTGACACAATTTGTGAGACTTTGGACAAAATAGTCTCTTCATTTTCATTAAAATAGAAGTTCTAATTGGAAATAATCTCTTCATGCCTTTTCCAGTTCTAAAGATTCCAGAAATCTAAAGCAAGTGTGTTTTGTTTTTTATTTTGTTTTTACCCTCCCTCTCAGCATATTTCATTCAAATCCTGACATCCT
>PVIY010022312.1:0-41041 GCA_004026745.1 Myrmecophaga tridactyla | reverse complement strand
TGCCACTGAGCCACCATCGCACTGCCCTCCTTCCTCCATTTTCAATCTGTTGTATTCCAGCTTCTGCCTCTGTCCTCCCATTTTCTCTAACTCAGCCTCTCCTGTCTTCCTCTTGGAAGGCCTCTTGTGAGTACACTGGGAGGTCAACCTAGATAATCCAGGATACTCTCCCCACCTCAAGAGTCTCAACTTGATCACATCTGCAAAGTCCTTTTTGCTACATAAGGCAACATTATACAGGTTTTGGGCATTAGCATGTGGACAGCCATTATTCTAGTGACCACAGTTTGGCCTCATTGTTTGTTTTGAGTACCCATAAACAACTAATTCAATAATCACGTTTTAAAGTTTCTAGCTAATATTTAAGAAAAAGTTAAGTCAATTAATCAATTAAACAAAAAGTCATCAGGTTCATAACAAAGTAGAAGGTGACAGGATGGGAGATGGGGACAAGATATTTAGGCCAATAATTTAGGAAAAGAAGAAAGCATCTACACTTTTCTGAAGATAGTCTGAAAGGTGGCCTTAAAATCATATATTAGAAAACCAAAGATTATTAATGGTTTCAAGGGCCTTAGAGATCATTAAAGTTCAGTTCTCCATGTGTTAAGTGAATATCATCTGTATAAAATCTCATCTGAGGTAGGTTTCCAACTATCTCTCTGTACTATAATTTAGCTCATATTTCCCTACTGTCATACAGAGTTATCATGAAAGACACTTTCAAATTATCTACTGAAATCTAAATACAATCAAACTTTGGCCAGGTCAAAAAACCCTATCAAAGGGGGAAACAAAAAGAAAAACAATATCCTCAGAAAAGAGGAATTTAAAAAACCAACTAAAAGGGCTCAAATACATTTAATTGCATAAGAATTCCAAGATAACCATTCTAAAAATACAAGTCAAAATGGAAAGGTTCTTGTGAAAAGGGTCTTCCCTACAAGTATGCTTGGGAATCAATTTAGAATAAAATATACTTAACAATTCAGAGTATAAAAAAACTCTTGCAAGTATTTTATTCCTGTCCTCCAAGTAAAAAATGGTTTAATCTGAAAATCAGAGACTGTGCAAATAATGTTATTATGTTATCAGTACACTAAAAGCATCAGGGCTGCTGTCATTAAAGCATCTTGATGTTCCTTAAAATACTGAGTTGATGAACTTCAGGATCATACTCAGAAACAAAAGTTTTAAAAACATTTTGAGAAAATAACAAAGCTCTTTGTATATGTTTTTGTTCTTAAATGAAAAAATGTCTTGAAATCATAGGCAGTTAGATTTGGGAGAGCCATTATGTCATTGAACAAGTTTCTGTGTATGATTGAAAAATATTCCCTCTGCAATACTGATCCCAGTTGGACCCCTCACTTTGATTTGAACATCCTCAGTAACAGAGAGTTAGATCACTCCCTCACAGGCAAATCTACGATGGACAGTTCCCACCAAGCTGCTTCTCTCTACCCCAAGGATGCCTCCAGCCCTCTCAGGAGCACTCACACTAATGGTCTCGTTATTCTATGGGTAAAAGTTCTAGAACCTGCAGGTAAGTGAGCTATGATTCTTTTATACTAACATACATTTTAAGACGTTACCTATATGCTCTGGTTTCAAGATGTACAACAAGCAAGCAGGTAGATTTATTTATCACAATATAGAGGTTTAAACCAAAAGAACATTCTGTTAGCCTTCCCAACATAGGAAGATTTTTTCAGGTCACAGTCATCTTTAAAATTAAGAATTTATCACACCATTATTTTTCATCAAAAGTTTCTGAAATTTTGAAAGAAAGTCTAGAATGGATTCCTTGCTACACTTCCTTGCTAAACTTAAGTGATTTTTTTTCTAGGAAGACTAAGAATCTGAGCCACAGTTTTAAAATATTATTGGAATCACTCAAGATTAATGAAGACTAATGGAGGAAGACTCAATGGAATAGAAAATACAAACATCTAAATCTGACCTTTCATTTAAAAACCTTTCATTTAAAAGCTTCTCATTTGGCTTAGGTGATTTCACTATAAAATCTCTTATATCTAAATAATCTTGCAAATGCTAAGAAAAAAAATTAGACTATCCTGTTCATGGAAGTACATTGCTTAACTTATTTTTACTATAAATTTAAAAGGGTTATACTGCTTTTATTCAGTAGGCAATGAAAGACTGACAATGAATCCTTCCCTTTCTACCATGCAAATGGCAAAACTCAACTGAATGATATTTTATCTGTTTGGTAATTTAAATTATTAAGAGATACATGTAATTTGGTTCGTTTATCAGAGCTCTACTATAATACATTTAAAAACACTGGAATTTATTTACATTAATGCTAATATTCATGTAAAAGTTCTGAGGAAAGGAGATAGTGTACTAAATGTATTTTATACCAGATATGGGGAAAGAGTTTCTGGGGAGAAGGGCGGTATTTTTAGTCAAAATAAAATATACCTAAGAAAAGAAAATATTTTCACCAAGAGGCATTCTAAAACCAGAATAAAAAGTGATTGTTTGAAAGTAACTGGTATTTTGTTTTTCATCCAATTAACAGGTTAGAGTCTGTTTTCATTGTTGATTTTGGGGGGCAAGGAAATGGGACATAAATTAGATAAGGAAGAAATGCTATCTATTTTGCAGCATTGTTGCAGCAGTGTTGTGTGAGTGAATTTTAGGTGCATAAGCAATTGTATATGCTATCTGAAACAGGCAGAGTAAGTCATTATTAATCTTTGATAAATTTAGGAGAACTAAGAAGACATAATATACCTCAACATCATTTCCTTGAATGTGGATCCCTAAAGGCCCATCCTTAACGTTCAATTTCCTTTATTTAAGGTACTGATTTTTATAAAAATAAAACTGATCCAGGCAACATTTTTTACCTAAAGCATAATTACAGAAATGTAAAGGAGGTTAAATGAAGAGACAGCTGTGTGAAGGGGACAATAATGATGGAGTATCCCAAAATGTTGGCTTTTGAGAACAAAACAGTGAAACTAAACAACAATAAAATAGAGCAGCTTCAGGGCGGGCCACGGTGGCTCAGCAGGCAGGAATGCTTGCCTGCAATGCCAGAGGACCTGGGTTCGATTCCCGGTGCCTGCCCATGTAAAAAAAAAAAAAAAAAAAATAGAGCAGCTTCAATATCTGGCCTAAGACAACCTTGATCCTAGGGTAATTGTTTCACATTGGAGTGTAGTAGAAAGTCTGTAACTTCTTAACCAAGCACTAAATAATAAACCAAGATGATTCTGTCACACTAAGTCCACATAAATGAAGTCCAAAAATGTGAGGAAGATGATAGGACGTATGTTTAGAAGATAAAAAGAAAGACAGAAAAAGCATCTGAAAGCTTATTTTTATGCATTAAGTTCTGCTTCTAAGGCAAACTAGCTTGAATCAGACCAATACTCTTGCAAAGAACAATTAGAAAAAGTGAATAAAAATTAAAATATGTATCTGTTTGAACATTAAAATGATACCAAGCCTGGGGGTGGTGGTGCTTGAGTGGTTCAGTGGTAGAATATTTGCCTGCCATGCAGAAGACCTAGGTTCAATTCCAGGCCCATAGACCCCCCCAGCAAAAAAAAAAAAAAAAGTACAAAGGTCATGAGGATCCTTGGGACCAAGATCCCGGACAGAAAGGAACACAGAGAGATGGGCCAAATATTTGCAGCCACTTTCCCCTTCTAGGCATCTGTCAATTTGAAAGCTATAGGAGGCTCAGTGGCCAAGCAGAGAGTAAAATGATAAAAGACTATGCAAGCTTTATGCATTCTCATGAGCCTGGGGAAGCAAAAATTAGAGTTGAGGACATGCAATGAAGAAAAGGCCCTGGAAAACATCCCAGAGGTTCAGCTGGGACACAGGAAAGCTACTTGGTAGTGCAGCGTATCTGGCTTATATAAGTTTGCAAGAGCTAATGGTGGGCATCTCTTCCTAATTCTGCATTCAGGGACCTCATGGTGATAGTTTTAAGCCGACCACAGTCAAAGTATTTACACTATTGGAATCAGCAAACATTCTAATATTTGCTCCCTCTGCCTGAGAGTTAGCTGTTAAACACTTACTAGCATACCCCTGGCTACATTCTAAAGGGAAGGGAAAAGAAGAAATAGACTAATCCTCAGAAAGATTGAAAAGCAGTTTTAAAGTCAATCTCAGATGAAATGAAGATAAATAGTCTTCATCCTAGCACCTGCCAGAAGCAAAATTAAATCCTCCCTGAAGGAAGGTACATTATAGTTTAGTCCCTACAGGGGTTTGTTGTTTTTACAGCAATGGCAATCATTCAACAAAAAATTTCCAGGCATTTTTTTCTTCAAGAAGAAAAAAAGACAATAGAAACAAACATGAGATCCAGATATTGGAGAATTCAGAAATGGACTTTAAATAAATTAGTTAAAATATTAAAAAATACAAAGGAAAATATGAAGAATATAATTGGAATTTTGAAATCCACGAAAAAGAATCACATAGCAGTTCTACAAGTAAAAAGAAAAGTCAGGAATCTCATTATGAGTTTCACAGAAGATTGAAACAGACCAAGAGGATTAGTGAACCAGAAAGCGTCAAATTTTAATGCATACACGAATCACCTGGCGATTTAGAATATGATGCAGACTTAAAATTAACTTAATATTAATAAATATTAACTTATTTATAAATAAGCAGGTCTGGGGTAGAGCCCAGGAATCTGTATTTGTAGCAGCTCTACAAGTGAAACCAGGGCTATGGGTCCAAGGACTATTATGAAGAAAAAGGTACTAGAACACAGATGGGTAAAAAATGTCCAGGTAGGAGCACAAAGAGAACAAAGAATGAAAAATATAGAAAAGAATATATGAGATATTGGGGAACATAATGGAAATATCTAATGTATATAAATGAAATCCCAGAAGACGAGATGGAGAGATGGAGCAGAAGAAATAGCTGAAGAGAGAATGGTTTAGATTTTCCAACCTGATGAAAGTATCAGAGCAAAAAAAAAAAAAAAAAAAGTAAAAAAGCACCAAGAATTTCAAGCAGAATAAATACAAAGAAAGGCACTCAGCAGGAGGCTAAGGAAGAAAAGGGATTATCTCAAAACAAACCTGTAGATGTGGTTTTTGTCTAATAGAATAAACTCCCGGGAAGTACAGGGAAGACCAACAAAGTCCTTGAGGAGAAGGTTTCAGCAGAAACGCAGCCAGCATAGACTAAGAGGGACAGGGAGTATAAAACGCAAAAGAAGGCTGCTGGACCTCATAGTTCACTGGCAGAATTAGGCTGAGCGAACTCCTCAGCTGCAAACACGTGCTACCTTTCAGGAAAAAGGAGAGATGACTCAGAGGGTAAAACCAAGAAACCATAAGGTGGAGCCAAGAGTCACTGAGGATTGTTCTCAGGCCTTGAAAATTTATCAAGGAACTCCCATTTGCCATGCTGGGTTTCAGACTTACACTAGACCAGTGATTCCTTTTTACTTTAATTTTCTTCTTTTCGAACTGGAATGTTTATAGCTGTCATTCTGTGCATTGCATTTTTGGTATGTTGGGAATAGATAAGCTGTCTTTTTAAAAAGTTTCACAGGTCCAGAGACAGAGAGAAACTGTGCCATGGGAGCCATACTTAATGGATTACACCCAGGAGGGCACTGCATCAGCACCTGATTCAGATGATCTAGATGATGAGATTTAGGAATTTCAGCTAATGAAATTTTGGACTTGGAGTTGATGTCAATATGAGATGAGCCTTTTGGAAATCTTGGGAGGGGGTAAATATATTTTTCATGTAGGAGGGGTGAATAACTGGGTGCTTTGAGGTGGAGTGTAATAGGCGGAATTCTAAGATGGCCCCAAAGATTCTTGCCTCCTGGTATATAATCTTCCCGTAGTGTGGGTGAGATCTGTGAATATGATGGATGCCACTGCCATGATTAGGTTACATTATATGGCAAAGGTGAAGAGATTTTGCAAATATAATTAAGGTCCCTAATCAGTCTGACTTTGAGTTAATCAAAAGTAAGATGATCCTGGATGGGACTATCTAATCAAGCCAGCCCTTTAAAAAAGGCCTCAGTCTTCCCTGATGTCAGAGAGAATCTTCTAGTGGCCTTGAAGACTCAAGCCATCCTGAATTCTACAGCTGTAAACAAATGAATTCTGCCAACAACCACATGAACTTGGAAGGGGACCCTAAGCCTCAGATGAGACCCCAGTCCTAGATGACACCGTCACTGCAGCTTTGTAAGACTATGAGCCTAGGATCCAGTTAAACAGTACCTGGGACCCTGATCCATGGAAACAGTGAGATAATTTTCAATAGGTGGACTTGTAAGCTGCTAAATTTGTAGTAATGTGTTATGCAGCAAAAGGAAACTGCTAAAGACATTCACAAATCATAATAAAACTGCTGAAAACCAAAAAGAGAGAGAATAAAAATCTAGGAGAGACCCATACATGTACAGACTATTGAATTATGATTAAGGTGACCATGCAGTGGGGAAAGGATGGCATTTTCAATCAACTGTCTTGATTAAAATTATATCCTTATGGGCAAAAAATGAATCTGGACCCCTACTTCATACTTATCTACATATCAATTCCAGTTGGGTTGAAGTCCTAAATGTAAAAGGTAAAATGATAAAATTTCAAAGAATACACCATAGAATATCTTCAAGACGATATGGGAAAGGTAAAGATTTCTTAAACAGAACACAAAAAGCACTAATGCAGAAAGAAAACACTGATGTTTGACCATATTAATTGACAAAAAGCATATCCAATCTCATAATATAATAACAGGAAAATATAACTTAAAACCACAATCAGCTATCATTACACTGCCATCAGAATTACTAAAATGAAAAACACAACAGTGCCATGTTGGCAAAGATATAGCTCTCTTATACATTGCTGTTGGAATCGTAAATTTATTCAACTACCTGGGAAAACTACTTAGCAGAATTTAGTAAAGCAGAATAATTGCATATCCTATGACCAAGAAATTATACACCCAGCGGACAAGTTTACTTATATAAGCAGCACAAAAGATAGGAACAGGAAGCTTCACAGCAATATTAGAGGTAACAGATATTGGAATGTTGAAAACACACAACAGCAGGGTAGATAAACTGTGATATACATACATATATACAGTGGGACACTACACAGCAACAAACTGGATGAATTAGTTACTTGCAAAATCATGGAATAGTCTCACTAACAATTTTAAGCAAAAGAAGGCATGTATTGGTAAACTATTCCACTTACATAAAGTTTAAAAACAGGCCAAACTAATATATGGCATTTGAATAAAGGATTAGTGGTTACCTTTAGGAAAGAGGAAAGAATAGTAATTGGAGCGGTACAACAGGGACTTCTAGGGTATCTGCAACATTCAAATTCTTGCTCTCCTTGGTGGTTAAATGGGAATATGAGAATTCACAACTGTACACTTTTTGTTTAGGCATGCTGTAGTTCAAAAACCTCTTTTATAAAAAGACAATAAGGACTGTAAATATTATCAGTAGTTACAGGGGATGGGGATAGAAGGAATGGATGATTACAAAGGGGCAAGAAAGAATTTGGGGGAGGCAATGGAACTGTTACAGGCATACCTAGTTTACTGTGCTTTGCAGATACTGTATTTTGTACAACTTGAAGGTTTGTGGCAACCCTGTGCTGAGCAAGTCTATCAGCACCATTTCTCTAAGAGCATAGACTCACTTTGAGTTGCTGTGTCATCTTGGCAATTCCTGCAATATTTCAAACTTTTTCATTATTGTTATATTTGTTATGGTGATCTGTGATAAATTATATATATATATATATTTTTTTTTTTCCCCGCATGGGCAGACACCAGGAATCCAACCCGGGTCTCCAGCATGGCAGGCGAGAACTCTGCTTGCTGAGCCACCATGGCCCGCCCGGCAAGTGATTTTTGATGTTAACTACTGAAATTGTTTTGGGGCGCCATAAACCACACCCACAGAAGATGGCAAACTTTAATGTTGTATGTATTCTGACTGCTTCCATCAACAGGCCATACCCCAGTCTCTATCCCTCTCCTAGGCGCCCCTATTCCCTGAGATGCAACAATATTGAAATTAGGCCAATTAATAACCTTACAACGATGTTTAGGTGAAAGGAAGAGTCACAGGTTTCATTTTAAATCAAAAACTGGAAATGATGATGCTTAGTGAGGAAGGCATATTAAAAGCTGAGATGGGCAAAAAGCTACGTATACCAGTTAGGCACGATGTGAACGCAGAGGAAGAGTTCTTGGAGGAAACTTAAAGTGCCACTTCAGTGAATACACGAATAATAAGAAAGCAAGGCAGGTTTACTGGAGTAGTATGGAGAAAGTTCTAGTGGTCTGGATAGAAGATCAAACCAGCTATAACCCTTAAGCCAAATCCTAATCTAGAACAAGGCCCTAACTCTCTTTGATTCTATGCAGGCTGAAAGAAGAAGAAAAGACTGAAGCAGGCAGATTAATGAGATTTAAGAAGCGAAGCCCTCTCTCTAAGACAAAAGTGCAAGATTAGGCAGCAAGTGCTGATGCAGAATCCGCAGTAAGTTATCCGGAAGATCCAGCTAAGACAACTGATGAAGGTGGCTACACAAACCAACACATTTCCAATGTAGACAGAACAGCCTTTTATTAGAAGAAGACGCCATCTAGAACTTTAACAGTTAGAGAGGAAGTCAGTGCCTGGTTGCAAGGCTTCAAAGGGCAGGTTCACTCTCTTGTTAGGAGCTAATGCAGTTGGTGACTTCAAGTTGAAGCCAGTGTTCCCTTTGCATTGCGAAAATCCTAGGGCCCTTAACAATTAGGCTAAACCTACTCTGCCTGTGCTCTATAAATGAGCAACAAAGCCTAGATGACAGCACATCTGTTTACAACATGGTTACTAATATTTGAAGCCCATTGTTCCGATCTATTGCTCAGGAAAAAAAGGTTCCTTTTATAATAGGACTGTTCATCGACAATGTACCTGGTAAAGCAAGAGCCCTGATGGAGATATAAAACAAGATTAATATTGTTTTTATGCCTGCTAACAAAATATCCATTCTGCAGCCCACGGATCCAGGAGTAATTTTGACTCACATCTTTTTTTTTAAGAAAGACATTTCATAAGGCTATAGCTGCTATAGATACTGATTCCTCTGATGGATCTTGGTAAAGTAAATTGAAAACTTCCTGGAAAGGATTCGCCATTTCAGATACCCTGAAGAACATTTGTTGACTATAGGAGAGGTCAAAATACTAACATTAACAGGAGACGGGAAGAAGTTGATTCCAACCCTCATGGATGACTTTGAAGGGTTAAGACTTCAGTGGAGGAAGTTAACTACAAATGTGGTTGAAGTATCAGGAGAACTAGAATTAGAAGTGGAGCTTGGAGATGTGACTGAATTGTGGCAATCTCATGATGAAACTTTCATGGATGAGGGGTTACTTCTGACGGATGAGCAAAGAAAGTGCTTTCTTGAGATGATATCTACTCCTGGAGAAGATGCTATGAACACTGTTGAAATGACAACAGAGGATTACATAAATTTAGCTAATAAAGCATCGCGAGGGTTTGAGGGGACTGACTCCAATTTTGAAAGAAGTTCTGTGGGTAAAATGCTATCAAAGAGCATCACATGCCACAGAGAAATCTTTTGTGAAAGGAGGACTCATTGGATGGGGTCAGTTTCATTGTCTTATTTTAAGAAATTGCCACAGCCCCCAAGCCTTCATTAACCACCACCCTGACCAGTCAGCACACATCAACACAAAAGCAAGACCCTCCACCAGCAAAGAGATGATGATGTCCTGAAAATCCAGATGACATTAGCATTTTGAACAATAAAGTAGTTTAAAATCAATGTACATTTTTTAGACATAATGCTATTTATTGCATACTTAATAGACTACAGTATAGGGTGAACATAACTTTTCTGTGCATTGGGAAACCAAAAAAATGTTTGTGACTCACTTTATTGTGAGTATATGCCTGAATAGATCTTGATTGTGGTGGTTATTATGCTACTGTATATGTGTTTGTTAAAATCCATAGAAATACACATCAAAAAGTGAATTTTACTGTATGTAAAATATACCTCCACAAAAAATTATAATTTGGGTGTAAAAATGAATAAATTAATTGTATTTTTTATTTTTTTGAGAAGTTGAATATCTGTAGTGTTAAAACTACTTTTTACTGAATTAGAAAGAAAATCAAATGATTTGTAAAATATTTTCGTACCCTCATATATATAGAAATTTGTGAAAATAAAATGAAGAACATTTTTTTAAAATAAAACATGATATTCACTTCAGTTTTATTGGGACAAAAAGACTTTCAAAAATATATATGCTATGTACCTGACAGTTAACATATGGCATAATAGGAAAACAATAATATGGTCTGGGTTATTCCTTTTTGCATTTACACAATCAAAGTATTTGAGAACAATTAATGACAGGCCTTAATTTTTTTTTTTTTTTTTTAGTTACTAGAAACAAAGCACAAAATTTTCAGTTGAAAAAGCTCTACTTCTTCTTAAGGCTTATTTTGTATTCTTCCAGCTTCAGGCAATGCATCTAGAAACTACACATTTGTTTTGACACCATTCGTTTTGGGGGGCATTTGGGAAACAGTTTGTCTTTACTGGATCTCAAAACTTACATTTCTTTTCAGATATCTTTTTCTTATATTTATGAATATATAATGATGAAATTAACAGAAGTTCATTCTGAAAGTGACACATACTTGGGAAAAAATATATATTGCATGAAATTAATTTCTAGAAGAAGTAGAAAAACCATGGCATCTGCAATAAGTAACAAATAATTTATGAAAAAGTTCCCTCAAGAGGCAGAGTAAACATGAAGACTCATTTGCTCACAGATATTTAAATGTTGACTTATTTTGAAACATTCTAGCATTTATCTTATAAACACAGATAAATACTAGATGTTAGTTTAAAAATATACTTTTTCCAAGTGTTATCTGAGCTTCACTCTTAAAAAGGAGGAAAAGGTATTATTTTGGCTAATGTTCTTTTACTTACTTTAACCCATGGACTCCCTCGCCTCTGGCCCCAATTTGGAAATCTCCTCATATTTTTTTAACTCTAGGGTTATAACATGAGCAAGCGGTTTAAGGTGGGCAACACAGCTGCATTTTTATAGCTATTGGCAAAAATAATACCTTACAAGAAAAATATCTTACCACTTGTGCTGGAACTTGTTCCATTTTTGCAGCAGGAGTTCCTGGTCTTGGGTAAAATTGGTTAATAAAGAGGCTTGGAAATTTGTACTCTTCAACAAGCTTCACTGTTTCTTGAAAATCTTGATCTGTTTCGCCAGGAAAACCACAGATAATGTCTGTAGCAATAGTTATTCCAGGAACTCTGGAAAACAAGACAAAAATGTAAAAAGTTCACTATAAGCTATGATTATTCTATTTCACTGACATCTCAAATACCATTAAAAAAAATTTAATTAGGAAAAGGATACTTACAAGTAGTTTTTAAGAGTACTAAATACTAAAGTTTATAAAGCAAAACAGTATTCCCGTCTTATCCTCAGTCACTCATATTAAAAATGGTGTTTCTTCATTATTACCTCTATATTTTTAATAGGTGTTTACATTGCTATTTCTAGATTTATTAATTTTTAGACAATATCGTCCTAACTTCTCTAATATGGCAAATGATGATTTCTCTTCCTAAACTTATCTCTCCCTACTCTCCAAATGTAATCACTGCACAATTTCAGTTAAATCAGTTGTACGGCCAGTCTTTTGCAGTAGTTCTGCCAGACTGCAAAAATGATGTCAACTACTAGCCAAGTGGTATACTATCATGAAATTCTGTCTTTCCAAAACTTTTAGTTTTCATATAGAGTTAGTAATTGCTTCTTAATTTTTTTTTTGCTCAGTATTCTATGCATGAATGGTTAATGTTTTCTAGATGCTCCATCAGATCTATCAAACACCAATACTATTTTTTAAACACCCAGTATATCATTGAATTCACCAGTTCCATTTTCTTTTCTCTGAAGGTGTAGCTTTCTTCACCAGTTACACACCTGTAGTCCTTGTGTCGCTGGTGTCCTTTATTCAATTCCCCTTTTTCTGGGTTCCATGTGTTTTTAATTTTTTATTAACTCCCTCATTCTGATGGAAGATGCTTTCAGAAGCGTCACCAGAAAAGTGCTAACCCTCTGCCTGTCTGAACATGTCTTAATCCTCATACTGGCTGATAGCGTAGCTATGTATAGCGTTCTACGTTGAAAAGTATTATCCATCAGAATTTTGCATTGCTCCATTACTTCTTCATGGTATCTTAGTTTGCCTGAGCTACTGTAACTACATACCATAGAGCAATGGGCTTAAACAACAAAACTTTATTGTCTCACAGCTGTGGAGGCTAGACTTCCAGAGTCTAGTTTCATCAGGGCTATGCTTCCTCTTAAAGGGAAGAATCTATTCTGTTCCTCTCTCCTGGTTGCTGGTGGGTGAATCGCAATCTGTGGTGTTCTTGGACTGAGGCAGCAGAATGCAATCTCGGCCTCTGTCACATAGCTGCCCCCTCTTTAACTATCTATGCCCCGATTTCCTCTCTTGACAAGGCCACCACGCATAATGGATTAGAGCCCACCTCACTCCAGTTTGGCCTCATCTTAACTAATAACATCTTCAAAGATCCTATTTTCAAATAGGGATACTTTCACAGCGCCAGGGACTAGGACTTGAACATATATTTTGGGGGCGGGGGGGGTACAATTCATTCCATAATACTTGATGTGGTTGCTGACGAGATCTCCAAATGCATTCTGATGCACAATTCTTTGTGCCCCACTTACTATTTTTATTCACATACCATATAATCCATCCTAAGTATATAATCAACTGCTCCTAGTATAATCACACAGTTATGCATTTATCACCACAGTCTATATGAGAACCTTCCAATTCCCTCCAGGAAAAAAACAACTCATACCCCCTCCTTTATATCCTTATTATCAACATTTCCCTTTGTTATTACCTTATAATATTATAACATTACAATGTTAGTGTTAATTATAGATCTTAGCTTGCATTAATTGTATTTTCCCACATACCATCCATTAACACCTTCTAACAACTACATAAATTTGTTCTAGTTCATATAAAAACTTTCTTACATTTGTACAAGTAACCATCATCATTATCCATTCTAGGATTTGTTAAGACATACAGTCCCACTTTTTATCCTCTAGCTCTCCTTCTGGTAACATACACAACCCTAGCCTTCCTCTCTCAACCGTACTCACACACAACTTTGTTCTTTGCACTTAAAATATTGTGCTACCCATCTCCCACCCTTTACAATCAACGTTATTAAACATTCTTTGCTCCTTAAGCATCAATCTTTACCTTCTTTCTATCTCCTGATAACCTATGCTTTAGAATTTAACTCTCAGAGTTTGTTCATTATAGTTAATCTTAGTGAGACCATACAGTATTTATCCTTTTGTTTCTGATCTATTTCACTCAACATAAAGTCTTTCATTCGTGTTGTTGCATGCGTCACGACTTCTTTCCATCTTACAGCTGTGTAGTATTCCACTGCATATATATCAGAATTTGTTTAGCCACTAGTTAGGTGATGGGCATTTGGGCTGTTTTCATCTATTGGCAATTGTGAATAATGCCACTATAAACCTCAGTGTGCAAATGTCTATTTGTGTCCATGGTTTCAGTTCCTCCAAGTATATACCCAATAACAGGACTGCTTGATCATATGGCAATTGTACACTTAGCTTCCAAAGGAACCACCAAATTACCTTCCAGAGTGGCTGCATCATTCTACATTTCCATCAATAGTGAATAAGTATACCTATTTCTCCCCATGATCTCCAGCACTAGCAGTTTCTGTTTTTTATTTATAATGTCCATTCTGGTAGTTGTGAAATATGTCATTGTGGTTTTGATTTTAATTTCCCTGTTAGCTGGTGAAATTAAGCATCTTTTCATATATTTTTTTGCCATTTGTATTTCTTCTTTGGAAAAGATCTATTTATGACTTTTGCCCAATTTTTAATTCAGTTGCTTTTCTTTTTTGTTGAGTCGTAGGATATTTTTACATATTCTGGATATTAAACCCTTATTGGATATGTGGTTTCCAAATATTTTCTCCCATTGAGTAGGTTGCCTTTTTGCTTTTTTAACAAAGCCATTTCACACACATTCAATTTTGAGGTGATTCCATTTATTTCTTTCACTGCTTGCACTTTGGGTTTAAAGTCTAGGAAACCACCTCCTACCACAAGATATATAAAATCTTTTCCTACACTTTCTTCTCAGAGTTTTACAGTGTTAGCTCTAATATTTAGATCTTTGGTCCATTTCGAGTTAATTTTTGTGATAGAGATCTTCTTTCATTCTTCTGGATATGGATATCCAGTTCTCCTAGCACCATTTGTTGAAGAGGCTGTTCTAGCCCAGTAGGGTAGACTTGGCCACCTTGTCAAAAATCAATTGTCTGTAGATGAGAAGATTTATATCTGAACTCTCAATTCCATTCCATTGGTCAGTATATCTAGCCTTATGCCATTACCATGCTGTTTTGACCTCTGTAGCTTTGTATTATCCTTTTAAAGTCAGGAAGTATGAGACCTCCAACTTCATTTTTCTTTCTCAAGATGTTTTTAGGTATTCAGGACACTCTACCCTTCCAAATTCAGGGCAACCTGCCCTTCCTCTGCAAAGAAAGTTGCTGTGGCCATTCACTTTTTGAGATGTTTTAAAATTTCATGATAATACACCTTAGATGAGGTCTTTAAATCTCTGGGCAGGGTAATACCTGGAGACTCATGGTAGTTAGGCCTAGGATATTTTTGTCTAATTATTTCTTTAATAATTTGTTTTTTCTCTCTGAGAGTTCTCTCCATTGGATGTGTTGAAACTATTAGATTGATCCTCTAAGTTTTTTTCCTTTAACATTACATCTTTGTCCTTTTGTTCTATTTTCTGGAAGATTTACTTGAGTTTATCTTCTGTGATGGATTAAATTGTAACCCCCCAGTTTGGATATGTAAACAGTATTTCTTGGTGATGTCACTTTAGTTAAGGTGTGACCCAACCAAATCAGGTTGGGCTTTAATCTGGATTATTGAAGTCCTCTATAAGCAGAATGAGATATGGAGAGAGAAAGCCATGGGAAGAAATCAGAAGTCAACAGAACCCAGGGGAGAAAAGGAAAAGACATCACCATGTGCACTGTCATGTGACAGAAAAGCCAAGGTCCAAGAACAGCTGACAGCCCCAGAATGCTACAGTCGTTAGAGGAGAAAGAATTGCCTTGCTGACTGCTCAGTTTTAAACTTCTTCTAGCCTCAAAACCGTGAGCCAATAAATTCCATTGTCCAAGCAAACCAAATGTATGGTATTTGCTTTAGCAGCTGGGAAAGTAAGTCATTCTCAAACTCTTTTACTAAAAAAAAAAAAATAATAATAATTAATTGGCCTGCCTATGCAAAAAAAAATTAATTGAATATAATGTTTCCTTATTTTCTAATTTTCCTTTTTTCACAGCATCCTATTCTTGTTTTATGCATGTAATTCTTTTCTTATCTCTCTGAGGATATCAATTAAAGTTTTTTGCATTTTTTTCTTTACTCAAGTACTGCAACTATGTCTACTTCCTCCATTCTTGTAGTTTGGTCCCTCTCACTCATGGTTGAAACTTTTTACCAATACATAGTGATTACTGCCGCCCTTCCATATTTTAAAGTCAAGTATTTCTAAAAGCTTTTCATTGTAGAGTGACTGCAAATAATGCAACATTTGTTTGTGGCAGGCCCCAAATATGAGCATGTTAGAAGTCATTTCCCTGTGGCTATTCAGTTTATAGCCTATCAAGAGATTATATAATTGTATTTAAGTATTCTGTGAAAATAACTTTAAAAGTATTGAAAAATCCAGTATTATTCTGAATCCACAGATCTATAAATATAGCTCTAAACATTTCACATCATAGAACAAAAACTTATACCAATTTTTCTCTCATCTAAATGCAGTTCTAAATGCAGTTTATTTGAGGAACATTATGAGATACATAGGGGCATAAGAGACCATAAAGGATGTATCAATCAGAAAAGTCAGGTTGCTGTATTCCTACTACAAACAGCTTCACAAAAAGAACAGCTTTTCATATCTTGTTTGCATACTATTTTTATGTCTGTGAAAAAGAATGACAAACTCACTGTTTAAAAGGTTTCTTTCTTGAATTCTTATTCTCATCAAACAATTAGTTGGGCTAAACCTTAATTAGTAGAACCTTAAAAAGTTCTAAACACTGGAACTTTTCTCTATAATGGTTAATAGAAAAAAAGACCACAACATAGACAAGAAATGAAAGAGCATATTGAAAAATCTTTAAAAGTTTTATAATGATATAATATTATTTTACTTTAAGGGTGATTATCAAAATATGTTTGCAAATTATAAAATTCTGTGCTTTCACAGTAAACTAGAAGACAAATGAACATTTTTTAGACTTATTAAAGCATGTAGATCAGAAAAATTTTGTCAATAACTTCCAATGAGCTAAGTTCACACTTGCCTTATAACTATTCCCGAGCAAAAGAAATCCAGAACTAAAAATAAAAGTAATAGATCACAATGGACAATAACAGAGAAGAGCCCAGCCCTCCCAGGAAATGTAAAGAAGATAAATTTTTTAAACTGCCTATGAAATACTGCAAAGACAAAGACAATAGGGTTATTGTCCCAGGCTATGAATTGGAATGAACTTGGCACTAGATTATGGGGTATTCCCAAAGGGAAGCACCTTGCTGATCCCTCTCCCCATCGCCACCATTCTTCTAGATCCATTATAATCAGCTCAGCATTATGCAACACCTGCTTACTCTGGCCTTGAAAAAAAGAAAAGACAAAACTTTAGAGATGTCATTATAAATGCTGAGAAAGGAGATGGTCAATTCATGAATATATTTGATAATCTATACTCAAAAAAAAAAAAGAGTGATACAGGGAAGGGGACAGGCCATTATGAATAGGGAAAGACTTATGTTAGTTAATATTTAAGGTTAAAGTAGTTCAACTGCTTTCAAAATATATATGAATATGAATTGCTTGAAAAACATTTTTTAAGTAAAAACTGCACTTCAATGTTGATGTGGTCCACCTACACATTAATTCTAAGCTGCAAATGATGACCCCTTAGGTGACTCAAGTAAGATCTCATATTCACACTGTCAATGTGCCTTTAGTACATGGGAAAAATCAAAGAACTGTTTGAAATGGAACAAATTCTAAATTAATAGCATACAATTTAAGTGGCTAAAGGAGACTATGAAGAGTCTGAACCAGAATATTAATCCATACATTTAAGATGTCAATTCTGGATAAAGACTGTTTTCAATACATTAAGAACTTCCAAAATCTTAAAACATAAAAAATGATCATTATTACAAATGTATTAAAGCTGTGAATCTAATGTATATATTTATTAGATATTATTTGTTTTTAAAGTTGAAAAACCTTCTATATTTATGTTTTTCAGAGTAGTTTTTGAAAATAAGAAAAAGAAGAACATGAAATGTTAATTAGTTTAAATAAAAGGAAAAATTGTATCCATTATTTTTTTCTGATTTATACAAGCTATTTACTGCAGGAGAAATGGGTTCATCAAATAATTCCAGAGTGGGGCTGATGAGAAAAATTTCAGTGAGGTATCTGACCCTGGCTGAGCAGTGCTATCACCACTTCCCAAAACTTACTCAGTACCTATGAGGAGAGTACCACACATATGCTTAAAACCTAGATTAGGTTTTAAGTAAGGCTAACTATTTTAAGAGTTAATTACTTATCTTGAATAAAAATAAACACATACATACATACACGCCCCACTATATTTGAAATGCTACTTAGTATGCTGTACTTGAATTTCTCCTAAGATTTTCACTTACAATTTAGGATTTCATTGACAAAAATATGAAAAAGGATGACTATACTTTTTTCTTTAAATCACTAAATTATGAGCCTCAAATTCTACATATGAAAAAAAGTGGTACTAACACATATGGCATTTATCTCAAAAGAAAAAGATAAAAATGATCAGAAAATAATAAGCTGATCAAAATTATTATGCATAAACAAAACCAATAGTTAAGAGAAACACTTTATTTTTATTTTTTTATGGCCAAAAATACTGTATATTTAACCAGCAAGGTCATAGGAGCATTATTTCTTTGAAAAAGAACTACGTAGATTTGGAAAAAAACTAGCTAGATTAATGAAGGATAAAAAGGAGACACAAATGACCAGCTTCAATAATGAAGGACAGGACACCATTACAGATGATATCAACATTATTAGGGTTCTAAGACACTGTGAACGAGTGACTGTATACTTCAGATGGTTTCTAGGTTGTGTGAATATACCTCAATAAAAACTGTGTTTAAAAAAAGGATACTAAGAGTATATTATGAAAAAAGTATTTGCAAAGTTCCCTTGAGGGACTGGGGAGAAAGGAGGAAATATTCAACTTCCCCATTTGGAGAATTCCTGCTATTCTCTCAAGTAGTGGGGACAACCAATTCAATAGGTTGAGCCCTCAATCTTGGGGTTCGCCCCCATAAAACTTATTCCTCCTAAGGAGAAGCTAAGCCTACTTGAAATTATGTCTAAAAGTCACTCCCAGAGAACCTCTTTTGTTGCTCATATGTGGTCTCTCTCTTTTCAAGCCACCTCATGAACTCACTGCTCTTCCCCCAATGTGGGACATGACTCCCAGGGGTATAAATCTCCCTGGCAATGTGGGACAGAACTCTTGGGATTTGCAGGGACCTGGCATCATGGGATTGAGAAAGCCTTCTTGACCAAAAGGGGGAAGGGAGAAATGAGACGAAATAAAGCATCAGTGGCTGAGAGATTTCAAATAGAATTCACAGGTTATCCTGGAGGTTATTCTTATGCATTATATAAATATCCTTCTTTAGTTTATGGTGTATTGTAGTAGCTGGAGGGAAATACCTGAAACTGTTGAGCTGTGATCCAGTAGCCTTGAGTCTTGAGGATGATTGTATAACTATATAGTGTGTACAATGTGACTGTGTCATTATGAAAACCTTGTGTCTGATGCTCCTTTTATCCATGGTATGGACAGATGAGTAAAAATAATATGGATAAAAATAAATAAATAATAGGGGTGACATGGGATAAAATAAATTGGGCAGACTGAAATACTAGTGGTCAATGAGATGGAGGAGTAAGGGAGTGGGATGTATAAGTTTTGTCTTTTTTCCTTTTATTTCTTTTTCTGGAGTGATGCAAATGGTTTAAAAATGATAATGGTGATGAATACACAGCTATGTGATGATATTGTGAGCCACTGATTGTACAGCATGTATGGACTGTATGTGTGTGAAGATTTGTCAATACCAGTATTTTTTTTTAAAAAGAGTATATATGGACAACTCTATACCAACAAATTCAAAACAGATGAAATATAAAAATTATTTGAAAGACATGAGTAATCAAAACTCACTCCAAAAGAAATAGAAAATATAAATAGCCCTTTATTTATTACAAACACTGAATTTGTAACAACAACAAAAGAAACAAACAAAAAACCTACCCCACCAAAACAAAACAACCCAAAACAAGGCAGCCAAGGCCCAGGTGGTCTCATTAGTGAATTCTTTTAAACACATAAAAGTGAATAACAATCAATTCTACAGGAAGCAACTGAGGAAGGAACTCATTTTATGATTCCAGTATTATCCTGATATGAAAAGCAAAGAGATCAGAAGTAAAAGACAGACAAATAGCCTCCATGAAAAGAGAAACAAAAAAGCACACTGATTTTAGGAACTATAAAAAAGACTATATATCATGACTAAGTTTTTAATGCCAGGAATTCCGGACTGGTTTGACAGGCAAATATCGTTAAAGTAACACTTTATTAAAAGAATAAAGACTAAAACTACATGATGATCTCAACAGATGCAGAAAGCTCATTTGAGCCTCCTAGTAAACAAGGTGTGAGGTTAGGTTCATGTATCAACTTGGCCTGGTAATGGTGCCCAATTGTCTGGTCCAAGCAAGTGCTGACCTAACTGTTACTGTGAGGACATTTCGTGGACTTACATCATCAGTAACTTGACTGTATCTATGGCTGATTACTTCTACAGTCAACTAAGGAGAGTGTCTTAGAGAGAGCAACTGATTTAATCCAATCAGTTGAAGGCTTTAAGAGGGGAGGTGATGACTTCAGCAGTCTGAAGAGAGAATTTGCATCTCTATTTCAGCCAGCCAGTTTCCCCCGGGGAATTCTTCAAAAACCTTTATGGCAGCTGCCAGCTTGCAGCCTTCCCTATGGAATATGGACTCATGAATTCACACAGTTGTGTGAGACACTTCTATAAACTCTCACAATATTTACAGATATCTCCTGTTGGTTCTCCTTCCCTAGAGAACCCTGACTAATACACAAGGAATAGAAGGAACAACCTCAACTTGATTAATGGCGTTTATGAAAAACCTACAATATATTTATTCATGAAACACTGAATGCTTTCCTGCTAAGACTGATACAAGGCAAGGATTTTTACTCTCATTTTTTCAGTTGAACATAGGACAGGAGGTTTTTAGCTAGTGCAGAAAGACACAGAATAAAAAATAAGTGCATAAAAGTTGAAAAGGAAGAAGTATAGCTATCTTTTTTTATTTTTGCAGGTGACAGCATCTTGTATGTAGAAAATCCGAAGGACTCTGCAAAGCCTACTAGGACAAATAACTGAATTTAGCAAAGTTTCAGGATACAAGATCAATATACGAAAATCAATAGTATTTTCTCTATGCACTAGCAACAAACAATATGAAAATGAAATCAAGAAAACAATTCTATTTACAATAACATCAAAAAGAATAAAATACTTAAGAATAAATTTGAGAAAAGGAAATGCAAGGCCTATACATGTAGGAATTATAAAACACTGCTGAAGGAAGGTAAAAAGATCAAAATAAATGGGAAAATACATCCCTTTCATTGATTGAAAGACCCAACATTGTTAAGATGGTAAGTCTTTTCATGTTGATATATAGATTCAATGTAACTTCTATCAAAATATCAGAACTTCACAAGCTGATCCTGCAATTCATATGGAAATGAAAAGGACCTAGAAAAGCCAAAAAGGAATAAATTAGGAGAAATGGTTGAACTGATTTAAATAGTTATTTAAAGTTATAGTGCTCAAGACAGTGTGGTATCAGCATAAGGATAAACATAGAGATCAATGGAACAGAATCAAGAATCTAAAAATATACCCATGCATTTATGGTTAATTGATTTTCAACAAAGTTGCGAAGGCAATTCAATGAGGGCAGGAGACAGAGTTTTTTCAATAAATGGTCTGGGAATAACTGGATACCATATGCAAAACAAAAGCAAGTTTATTAGATCCTATCAAATGTTATATACAAGAATATTTCAAAATGAATCACTGACATAAAAGTAAGAGCTAGAATAAAATTTCTAGAAGAAAACATAAGGAGAAAACTTTGTGACCTAGAGTTAGGCTAAGATTTCTTAGAAATAACATCAAAAGCAAAATCCATAAAAGAAAAATGGGATAAATTGATAAACTGAAGTTATTCAAAAGATACCATCAATAGAATGAAGAGGGCGGGCCACGGTGGCTCAGCAGGCAGAGTTCAGAGTTCTTGCCTGCCTGCCATGCTGGAGACCTGGGTTCGATTTCCAGTGTCTGCCCATGCGGGGCGGGGGGTGGGGGGGAGAGAATGAAGAGACAAGCCAAAGGCAGGGAGAAAATGTTGGAAATCAAAAATCAGATAAAAGGCTTCTATCCAGAATATATAAAAGAACTCTTACAGCTCTCCAACAAGAATAATGCCCAAATTTAAAGGGGGCAAAAGATTCTAAACAACTTCACTAAAGACATATATGAATGACTAATACACACGAAAAAAGCTACTCAATATCATTGGTAATTAGGGGAATATAACTTAAAACAGCATTAAGATGCCACTACATACACAGTAGAACTGCTATAAGGAAAGAAAACTGACAATACCAGATATGGTGAGCATGTGGAGAAACTGGAACTCCCATCCACTGCTGATGGGAATGTGAAATGGTGCAGCCACTTTAGAAGACAGTTTGGCAGTTGCTTAAAAAGTTGAACACACTTAATACAACTCAGCAATTCAACTATTAGGTAGCTACCCAACAGATATGGAAACATATGTCCATAAAAGGATTGGAGGTGAATTTTCATTATCTTCATAATAGCCTAAAATGGAAACAATCCAAACATCTATCAGCTGGTAATAGCTGCTTACAAATAAAAAAGAACAGATTGTTTATACATGTACCAACGTGGATGGACTTTACATGTGTTGTGAAGTTAAAGAAGCCAGATAGAAAGGGATTACACATTGTCTGATTCCATTAACATGAAACTTCTAGAAAAAGGCAAGGGCTTGGGTGGGGGTTAGAAACTGACTGCAAATAGACATGAGGGAACTCTGTGACATGATGAAAGTATTCTAAAACCGGATTGTGATGAGAGGTACATAATCGTAAAATTACTAAAAATCTTTACACTGTGTAACTGCACTGGGTGAATATTGTATACTATCTAAATCATACCACAATTAACATGTTAAAAATGAAAAAAAAAATCTAAAAGAGATAGCAGGAAGCTCCTCTAAGAAGTCTTAATACCTGAACTTTTAACAGAGTGCAGTGAAAGCATTAAATGTGGCCAACTAGGGGAAACAGGCAAAGATAATAAAAGGCTAGGTAAAGGTTGAAAGGGATTATTTCAATGCATGAAATTCTGATGAACTTAAAGACAGACAACTTGGACCTATTTATCAGGTATGAATATAATACAATGGGGAATCTTTCTGTTCATACTGAAAAAAGAAATTTAAGTGGAAAGAATTAAAAATCTTCAAAGAAACCTAGAATTTTTTTCAGGAGCTCTAAATTTATCTTAATAAATTTATGAAAAAAATATTAATGATCTGGGTCGAAAACAGAAAAAGCACTGAAACAGATAAGGGTTGAAAGACCACAATGAGTCACTAAGACAAAGGAAGATACACACGGCTTGGGAGTTCATCCCTAACTGGTTAACATGGAAATCTGGGAGAAAAATCTTCCCTCGCATAACTAAGAGGCTCTGCTACTAACTAGCTGCAAGCTCTTGGGCTAATTCCTTAGCATTAGGTGCTTCTATTTCCTCTTCTATAATACAGGTTAACAGTAAGAGTATTCACAGATAAGAGGATTAATAAACTAATACCTGTACTAACTGCTCAGGATGGTGCCCACATCTCTCTGTCAGAGAAATCATAATAATACCTAGCATTTATTACATAATATGAAGTGCCAGGCATAAGAAGCTAACAGAAATTTACATCTTGTTTAATACAATAACCCTATAAGGTAGATCCTATTTTAATCCCTATGAGAAATCAAGAAATTGCCATTAGTACAATAAGATGCAGAGAGGTTGAACAAACTGTCAATGGTCATAGAGTCGGTAAGTGGTAAAGGCAAGAGCTGGTCTGATGCTTTTAATCACTACAAAAGGCAGTCCCCTCTTAACTGTGCCACTGCAGTGCTCAGCAAAATGACGTACTGTTGACACTGGCCTATCCTAAGTTCACAGAAAATAAAACTTTGTAGTGATAACATTTGTACGGCAATTTATGACAACGTAGTAAGACATGCCTCTATTTTTGGAATTGTATTTTAAGGAGAGGGTAATTGTGATCTGAAGAAGTGAAGTGATTTACCAAAGGTCACTGAGCTATTGCTGGTGGAATCAGAATTCAAACCAAACCTTCCAACCCAGCTGTGCTCTTTCCACTATGCTACCCTGCTTTCGGTATGGTGACTAATAGACAAATGGTGACCTGCTGAATTTATTCTTCATAAGACACCTCGGTCTTCTCTTTATCATTGCCATCACTCATCAAGGAAGCATTAGGTAGATGTAACTATTCCTACTGACAGACGGCTCAGAGAGGGGAAGCAGCAGCAACAGTGGGAAGCTTAGACCCAAATAGATCCAGGCCTAAGCATTCCACATTATCACAATTATCCCATTGTTCTGAGCCTTGGGCCCCTTTTCTGAAAAACAAGGATGATTCTACATCCTTTCCTGGATTATGTTGAGAGGTAATCAATGGAAGGTATTTAAAAGAGTGCTGGCACATAATAGGCTTAAGAAACTCATCTGCTTTTGTGTCCTTCAAGATCCTACCAGAGGTGAGGCACAACCAGGCACCACCCAGCCTGGCCCCAGGATCCTTCCCATCTCCCACACCAGGGCCCTTGTTTCTGTTCCCATTAGTAACTTCCGATGGATGCCATGAGATGGTGAGTATTATTAGAAAATTACAGAAGGAGTGTACAATGAAACTATAAAAGACACTTAAAAAAAAAACAGTCTGTAAGACATGTGGCCCGTGTGATTTTCTTCATCACAAAGGATATTAATAAAAAATCAAAGACACTGCCATTTGGTAAGGTTGTTTATGTGTACAGTGGAAGAATCTTCAAATGCTCTAGACTCGAATAATTTTCTGGCTGCAGTACAGCCTGACAAAAATCCTAAAATTGCTAATGAAGGAATCATAGTGGCATTCAGTTTGTTTTTGCAAATTTAATTAGGCTAAAACCGAGGGTGCAAATAAAAACTAGGTCAATACAAGTTGAAAACTAAAAATAATCTTAGCTTAGAGAAATGATTTCACTTAGAAAGTAATTAGTTTACATAGCAGTTCTTTACACAATTTTGGCAAAGTTGTTTGTTTAAATGAAGGAATGTCCATCTGTCTGTCCATCGGTCCATTTACCCATCTGTCTATCCACCTGTCTCTCTCTCTCTTTGGTACTCACTGCCTATCTAGCATACTCTCCTTCTGTGAACTCACAAGAGGGTGATGTATATGTACAGCATGAAACTTTGGGCAGGCCTCCTTATGAATGAAAGCTTAAAGGATTATTCACGTAAAGTAAATGAAGCCCGATACCAACACTGCCCTCTGATTATATCACCCTAAAATATTAGGGCTTCTTTCCCTGGAGTCTGTGAGCTCCTAAAACTGTATATAAAATTTGTGTACATTTTTAAAGGGAAGAGGCCATACTTTTCTTCTGATTCGTAAACGTTTCTGTGTCCTATGTAAGATTAGGAAACATTTCTGTGGATGTTTGGATCAACCAAAAATATTAGGAAAAATAGACTATAGGGCAGGAGGTAATCTTTGACCTAATGACAGTCTATTTTTTTTTAAATAGCCCTACTAGTGGATGTGATGTGATATCTCATGGTTTTGATTTGCATTTCTCTAGTGATGTTGAACATCTTTTCATGTGCTTTTGTCCATTTTGGTATCTTCTTTGGAGAAATGTCTATTCAAGTATTTTGCTCATGTTTTAATTGGGTTGCCTTTTTATTTTTTGAGTTAAAGGAGTTCTTTATATATTCTCTTTCTCTCTATTTCCTCTATTTGTCCTACATATAACCAGATATGGGACTTGCAAATATATTCTCCCCTTGGGGGTTATCTTTTCAGACTTTTTTTTTTTTTCCAAACAGAGAAGGGAAGAGTCATCTAATTAATCTAAGTTGAAACAAGTATCTTTGCAGTGGTAGTAGGACTGGTACAATCTATAAATTGAGTTGCATGAAATTGTAGGGATGGGGGTTATTTGCAAATTTTAAAAAAGTCAAATATCAATTTCATATGGTTTAACCTAATAGACAGTTGCTGATATGAAATGGATCCCCACGCTGTCAATTATTATATTATATCAGAGATGGTAAAAACTGTTATTTGCATTGCTTCTTAGCCTCACACTAGTATATTTTGTTCTGTAACACTGAGGCTAGATGTCTGCAAAGTCAAGTTCCTGGACTGCTTTGGTAGCTAGCTTCCTGTTAGGTGAGGCATGGATAAGAGATCCGAAGGGAGAAGCAGGGAAGAAGCTTCTGTGTCTCTGGTAGTGGTAACCTCTGCTCCTGAGGCAGCAGCCCGTTACTCTGTGTTCCTAGGGTGTAAAGTATAACTTCTTCCCTTAGGTCCCTCAGCCCCAGCGGCAGGAACTGCTTCCTGTAGTTTTTAATCTCCAGTACCTCATCTCTCTTGTTTGCTCTCCCAATCTTCCACCATCGATATGAGTCATTTCCTGTATTAAATATCCTTTGTTCAAAATACTTAACATAGCGCTGTTCCTTCCTGACAGGATCCTGATCGAAGCAGTCAAACTCAACAATGTCCATATTTTGCTACTTTAATGAGGCTACACTCAGACAGACCACATTATTTTATGATAAAGTAATAAAGTTAGAAATAAATAATAAAAATACCAGTTTAGAAAAACTACAACCCTATCTGTTCGAAAGTCGAATAAAATAGGAATACAACTGTAGTCCAATAAACACATAGGTGGGCTCCTCTCTAAGGGAGAAGACAAGTAAGAGCTCTGAACTTTACAAAACGTTTAAACACACTGCTCTGAAAAAACTGTTTTAGAATAGTAAGAAAAATCTACTTGAGAACATGCATTTAGAATATTAATTATAAGTGATATTTATAATAAAAAATACCCTTTCAAGGTCTCCCTGAGGAAAAAGTTAGTAGCAATCAGTTTTATAATCATTCCCTTTCTTTGAAAGTAATAAAACCACCTTTCTTTAATAAGCTGAAAAAAATCTAATCATTCATCTGGTTTAATTTTAGTACAATTTTACTTTTGTGAAGTAAAAAGGGTAGTATGTATTAAACAAGGAAAGGATAAAATGACAGATGGTTTGCTAAAGCTTTGCCTCTACAACAATTCTAGATATTTTGAGAAACAGAACGTAAAATGGCAAAAATTAATTAAATAAATATTAAATCCTGTGGCAAATATTAAGTATATGGAAAAAGTGTTCCTGAAACTCAGAAAGAAAAATGGCTGTCAAATAGGGTAAAGAAAAAGGAAGCAGACACTGGATCAAAAAATTTAGTGTCATTCATTACATTTCTAAACCTCATATAAATCCAGAAAATATAGTGTGGTTTCAAGCAAAACTGAAATGAATCATCAGTTTCCTAAAAATTAAACAAATACTACATTAAGTAAGGTTTTTTATCCTGTAATATTATACTTGCTTTCTACAGTAAATATTTTTGGAATAAGCATAAAGCCTTACATAAGACCAAAGATATTGCTTTAAAAATTAAAAGTAAGCATACCGGATAATATTGTTACAATATTTAAAAGGAACCATATTACATTTCATGGAATTTTTACACATCTGTTATTAAAATCACTTTATAATATTGCTGGTTAACGCGAAGGTATTTACTATCTATGGAACTGTTAACAATTTTTATATGAGTTTTTCTGTTTCTATGGTAACATGAATTATAAGGTTCAATGAAGCTAGGATTCAGTAATGTGTATTTTTTTGTTACTCAAGGTGAAAAGGAAATGAAACATTTCTAACATTCATAAACTGCAGCAAATGTCTGAATTCCATTTAGAGATAAGACGATAATTACTAAAGTAATTACAATTCTTCCTGGACAGAATTATTTTGCACTCAGTGGAAATTTAGATTTGGGAATGAAAGCAGCGGCCAGAGTATATTCAGCATCAGTAATTAATTACAACCACACCAATATGCCATTCTGATACCTTGGAACAGACGGTACCTTCTTCTGTCTGCTTCTGACCACAATACGAAAGAAAACTGGCCCCCCACCCCCACCCCGTAAGTCAGAAAGATAAAATGGGTGAAATCATTTTATTCAAGAGAAAATCCAATTACAGAAATAATCAACTTTTCCCTCTTGCTTTATTTTTTTCATATTTGAAAGGGCATTCACGTTAGCAGAACCAATTAAATGAATATCAGGACAGGGCAAAAACTACAAAGTTAGGCAAGTTCCTTAAATCTTTTAAAATTAAACTTTGAAAAAATACTTATTGAAATTTTAGAGATTCAAACTTAGATCATAGCATTCTTTAATGGGAAAGCATTATTGGAAGGCGACTAAATATCAGGTCTATAGCAAAAACAATTTATAAAGTTTTACAGTCGTAATTCAGTTGCTTCTGACATCCAGCCGACTATTAATGAAGAAATTAAGCAAATTGCTACTTTTAATGGAAGAATTGTCATCAAAAAATGGCACACAGAGACATTACATTCCAAGTCCTCTCATGTCATCCTAAAATGCAATTTTTATAGTCTCACCATAAATACTAATTAGAGGTTTATATATACAGAAACTACACCTATGTAATAGAAATTATAAAATTAATTAAATTAAAATATGGTAGAATTTGGGTGGTTCAGTGTTAGAATGTTTGCCTGCCATGAGGGAGATCCAGGTTTGATTCCGGTCCATGCAGCGCCTGTTGCCACCCCCCATTCCCCCCACCATAAAAAAGAAAGAAAAATAAAACAGTAGAATTACGGGCAAGAACTTTCCATATCTCTTATGAGTTAAACTCATTTAAAAAAAATTCAGTTTACCCTAAAAATCTAGATCTGGGTTTGGCAAACTATGTGCCCCATGAGCCAAATCCAGCTACTTGCTGTTTTTTTGTTTGTCTGCTTTGATTTGGTATGCTGTATGGTGGGGTCACATTTCATCCTTTTTCCATGTGAGTACCCTGTTCTTGCAGCACCATTTGTTGAATTTTTGTTTGTTTGTTTTTTGGAGAAGTGCATGGGCTGGGAATTCTCTCATGGCAGGCAAGGAGAATTCTACCATTAAACTACCCCTGCACCCCCTGCTGACTGTTTTTGTAAATAAAGTTTTATTCAATCACAACCATGCCCATTATTTCCAAAACGTTTACAGCTGCTTTTGCTCCAAGAGCCACACTAAGTAGTTGTGACATAGACTATATGGCCCACTGTTTTAGTTTGCTAAAGCTGCCAGAATGCAATATACCAGAAATGGAAAAGCTTTTATAAAGGGAATTTATTAAGTTGCAAGTTACAGTTCTAAGGCTGTGAAAATGTCCAAATTAAGGCACCAACAAGAAGTTACCTTCACTCAAGAAAGGCTGATGCTGTCTGGAACACCTCTGTCAGCTGGGAAGGCACATGGAGACAGACCTCTGCTAGCTTTCTCTCTTCATTTCATAAGGCCTTCCCAGGGACGTTTTCCTTCTGCATCTCCAAAAGTCTCTAGCTGTATGGGGTCTCTAGCTTTTTCCAAAATGGTTCCCTCTTAAAGGACTCCAGTAAGCAACCCCACCTTGAATGAGTAGAGACACATCTCCATGGAAATTACCTAATCAAAAGGTACCACCTACAACACTGAATGATTGATTAAAGATCGTGGCTTTTCTGGCAGTATACAACAGTTTCAAACTAGCACACCCACAAAGCCAAAAATATTTACCATCTCCAGAGATTCTAATTAATCATTCCTAGGACTCTGATTTTTTATAGATATTCTCAGGGACACTTCACATTGAGAAATAACAATCTAGATACTTGCCTGACCTCAATTTATGGAATACATTATTGTATACTTATTCTCTGGAAAGGAAACCCCTAAAGTATGAAATCTGTTGAGTACCACCTGAACATTTTGCAACACATCTTATAATCAATGTAGGATGCTTCAGAGAACAACCTTAGTTGGATGAGAATAAAAAGAGTTTTTTTATTAATAGTGAGAAGCAGAAGTTAACATAATATTCTTTGAAGTAATTTTAATGCCTTAAAGAAGTTCAGATTCCTAAAGGTACAGCATAAATGCAGTGAAAGGTCTTCATCCCATCTCACCCCTATTCCCCACTTTAGATGGGAATCACCATAATCTTTTTTTTCCCTTCACAATGCTTTAATTTAAAAAAAGCCTGAACTTTACAATAGTAAAGTATGCTAATAAAAGCTACAGGTAAATGCCTTCCTTGAGTAACTTCACTAAATAAACAAGGTATCTTTGAAAGTGACTAACTTTCTTTATAATAAGACTTAAAAAATTAACAGACAAGAATTGGAAAGTTATTTTCTCATTTAACATGGCTTAAACATCTACTATGCAATATTGTCTTAACTATTAATAAGCTTATTTTTAAAAAGCGCATTAAAAACAAGGAGATAATTTAAAGGTAGAATTCATTTAAGCTTTTTTGAGTCCCCAATTCAAAACTGACAGGGTTACAATTAATGCACTTGAAAGATGATTACTGACCAACACAATTTTGACCCTTACTATTTTAAATGAAAAAAAATTATCTTCCTCTTTGTAAAGGTGTGTTAAGGAGCAAATGGCATTTAAAAAATATATATATACTTAGAGGTGAAAACTGGAGTTGGAAAGAATGCCAATGTACCCCCAATTTTTAATAGAATTCACTGGAAATTCACTTGATTAGTTCATATTGGTCCTGTCATACTTCCTGGGTAACCTGGGCTCCCAGTACTCACTTATAAAATGAAGGGTATAAATGATGGGATTTATAAATTTATGTCATCTAGTGCTGTGCCAGTTTGAAAGTGTTGGGTACCCCAGAAAAGGCAGGTCCTTTAATCCTGATTCAATACTGTAGGGTGGCAACACTTTTGATTAGATTATCTCCACTTTGGTCGTGAGCTTTTGATGAAATTATCATCAGGAAGGTGTGGCGTGCCCAACTGTGGGTGTGGCCTTTTGGTTAGATGGACAAGTGACTCCACCCATTCAAGGTGGGTCTTGATTAGTTAACTGGAATCCTTTAAAAGGGGAAACATTTAGAAAGAAACCAGAGGCTTGGAGAGCAGAAGTGAAGAGCCAACCGAGTTCACACAGCCAAAGACCCATGGAGATGCAGAAGGAAAACGCCCGCAGAGAAGCCTAATGCAAGAGCTGCTGGGAGAGAAAGCTCGCAGAGGTCACATGTGCCATCTCAGCTGAGAGAGGTCTCTGGAAGCCAAAGACCCCAGCCACCTGCTTTCCCTGCTGACAGAGGGGTTCCAGACAGCATTACAGTTCTAAGGCCTTTCTTGAGGGAAGGTAACCTCATGTTGGTGCCTTAATTTGTACATTTTCATGGCCTTAGGACTGCAAACTTGCAATTTATTAAATTTCCTTTTTAAAAGCTGTTCCATTTCTGATGTATTGCATTCTGACAGCTTAACAAACCAATATAAGTGCTTACAATATATTCGTTCACTCATGAATTTCTTCTATTCTGAAATAATGAAAACTCTAACCAGTACATACTATATAGCAAACAAACATCAAATTTGTACCATTTGTACCATACTCTTTTTCATAAAACTTAACCTTTTCTTAGTTCTAAAAGGTGTGAGAAAAAGAACACTCAGGAGTTGGTAAGGAAATATTTTGTCACTCACTGCTTTTTGCTCGGGATTAGGACATTGCATTGGCCCTGGTGAAAACAGGAAGATAAAAAACAACTTGCCAATATTGACTTGTGACAACATATATTCCCAATCCCAGCTTTTAAATGAAGACAGCAATAACTGCTTGGAATAAATGTAGAACAAGAAAACAAAAACATTTTTGTGAGCCTGAGGGGACGGCATATGATGCTTCCCAAAATGTACCCCAATCAACCTTTCCATCATCACCCAGTCCTCGTGGATATGATTCAAACAGGAATACTTCCTCACTGAGCAATGCCATTGCACAATCTGTTTGTACTTGCCCATACTATGCATCTTCTGGGACCCATCTCTCTACTGGAATTTTTCTTGATTTCTTCCCCCACAACTCACTCATTCCAGGTCCTTCCCTCTGAACCCGTGATGTTCCTATAATGCTCTGTGTGGCACACGCTCATGTCTGTTTCCTTGTCTTAATGCCTCCTAATAAACCATAAGCACCACGTGGACAGGGGACGTCATATTCATATTCTTATACTCTGCAGCAAAGAGGCAGCAGGCTCTCAGGCACCCGAGGCTCAGTAAGAGGCCCGCTGAATTAAAGGTGAAGCAAAAGAGAACTGGGAAAAAAGATCGGGGAGATGAAATGAACTTGACATGGCAATAGGTTTTATTCATACCTATTAGCCACAAATCTCTAAGTGGATTAGTATCAAAACCATCAACATTTCACCTTAAAGTCCCAGAAGTTAACTGTGGTCTTTGTCTATCTGGCATAAGGAAGAGAAAGTAGAGATTCACGGAGCTTTGGTAAATAACAGGCTTCTCTTGGAGGCAAAAGGGAAGCAGCTGTCACCAAGTAACTGGACACTGGAGCTGCTGTGTGGCTAACACCGACAGCACCGACCCTCAAGGACACTTCCTAAAAATGCACTAGTTAACTGATAGCTGCTTCGCCTAAATTTCTATTTCCAGAAATAATTAAAACCCTGGGTCAATGCTTATTTTAAAAGACCTAAGTTTATTTGCAACTTTCAGTTTAAATTTGGGGGGGAAGAATTCAAGATTGAATATGTGAAATTGAAGCAAGATTTGTGAGGCTCAGAATAGGAGTTTTCATTCTAATTCTGGGTTACAGTCTATCTCTTCTATCTTTGAAGGTGATTAAGTCACATCATTCAAAAGTCGTTTATGAACTGGATGGGATGCTCTCAACAGTCAGTGTCTATGAGGGCTGCTGTGCTAGGAAAGCAGAGGGTGGCCAGGGGCTCTTTCCATACTAAACTCACGTAAAATTGTCTGCTCATTAAACACTGCAGCTTTTATGTGAGGGACTTGTCACTTTTTAAGACACTGCAGGCTGGATTCCCATTTGGCCCAATTCTTTACCCCTCAAAAAGAGGGACTCCACGCTGTCGCCCGCCATGCCTGGCTGGCTTGTCAGCTACAGTTGTTGCCCAGCCCTCCCCAGTTGGGCCATGTCGCCTACAACATGCTCCACCGACCCTTCGAACACTCCTAAAGCTCTTCTGGCTGTGAGGAACCCGCTTCACTTCTGGCTGTAGCATCAGGTCTGGAGCAGCTGTGGGTGGCCCTCTTCATACACCCACCCCTCAGCAGCGCTGTAGTGCTGGTGTAGCTTTGATGCTGGTGGTAGCTGAGTGTAAACTAAGAGACATTTCAAACCTAATAGCAAAGCCACTATAGCAGGGAACATCAGGACCACAATCTCCCAAGTTATGTTATAGGAAGAGAACAGCATTAGTCATATATGAATTAGCGCAATGTCAAGTTAATATTATATTTTTTGACACTGGCCTCTATGACAAGGTTTCAGAGCAGACACTTATTGAACACTAGCTCTGTGCCAGGAGCAGTTTTCAGTGCTTTTCATATATTAACTCTTCCAATCCTCAGACCAATGCAGTGAGCTAAGAAATATTGTTTCCCCCATTATCTTATTTTTTCTTTCTCCCCCATTATCTTGATGTGAGCATTGAAGCACAGAGAGGTTAAACAACTTGCCCAAGGTCAGACAGCATTAAATGGGAGAACCTGGATCTGAATCCAGGCAGTCTCTTTTCAGAGTGTATTATCCTGAATGATCAACTGCCTCCCACTGATGGGGGGCAGTGAATATCAAACAGTTGCCAGGTACATTTGTTCCAAAAGTCCCCCTTTCTCAGAAACAATCACTATCAGGTGTCATTGCACAGTGACTTGTTTGAGATTCTGGTCTAGAGGTATGAGTCCCATCTGATGATTTCACAATTACTAATTAATAAAAGCATCCTATGACTACAGGGCACTTTACTTTTGCAGAGTACCTAGATGTTATCTTCTCACCTATTCTTCACTTATTCGATTATTACTCTCTTGTTAAAAAATAAGGACACTGAGGATTAGGTCACTTGTCCATGGTCACAGAACTAGTTAACAGTGGAGGGGACTGGGATGAGTCTTTCTGATTCCTACTGTTTCCTTCTGGGCAAGTAAAATCTTCAAAAGATAGTATATCTGTGATAACAGTCAACAGATATTGATGAAAGTTCAGATTTCATAACAACACATTTTCAGTGGTGCTAGAATAAAGGAAAGAGTGACATGACCCCATAAGACTAGAAATATTACAGGCACAACTAACTCCTGGCTCTGAGTTAGCCAGAATAAAAAAAAAAAAATCATGTTAATTTCTAACACTTCCCATCATGTCCTAATCATGCAAGATCTAGAGTATTCTAGATGACATCATTTTTGTCTAATGAATCTGAGGAATATTTAGATAGCTATAGCAGTACTTACAGCAGTACTGGACACTTCATAGCCTGGCACACAAACCAAAGTATCTCTATCACATAACTCAGATCCAAAATGGCAGTAAAGACTCACAATATATGACATGCTGATGCTCCCTTTTTCTATATAATCTCACGAAGACACCAAAATAGTCCTCTAGGAAACAAGGAGTGATATGCTTATTTCGCAAAAGCTCACAGAGGGGAGATTTGCATGGGGGAATCAGGATTTGAACATTAACTACTGTCTCTCAAACTTACTAAACTTAAACTGTATACTCCTCAGGAGTGAGGGCCCAGGCTAAAAGTTTTTGTGCTATGATTTAGAAAGCCTAGTCATGGAGAAGACTTAGACTGTGATCACTCAGGTACACATCAAGTGCATAAAGAGGTGTGATGCTGTCTACGAAACAGACGTCGGTGTGCTGCGGTCTCCTAGATGAAGGCATGGTTTAAAGACATTGATTCCATCCAACCAACAATTACTGCACACCTGCAAATAAGGGGCCTAAGAAATTAGAATCAGAGTATAATGAAGGTTAGAGGAGCATTTCCAGCCACCAGTGGAGGTAATACTGTGGTGTACCTGACAGGGCCAGGCTCAAGACAACTGCAAAGGAGAAGAGGGGGATAAGGAAGCGGGATGGCAGAATTACAAACCTTAGAGCAGATAAAATTAGGAACAATGCAGATGGCAAGAGAGAAAAGATACAGGAAAAACTGCAGAGGATTGAGGGTGTGGCAAGGTATAGCAAAGCCACAGATGCCACCTTCTAATGTAGACACCTCTCAAATTAACTGAAACAAAGCGCAACATCATTAGACTTTATATCCCACTTCAATCTAGGTATGCAGCTCCAATTACAGCAAACACTTCCTTTAGCAAACAGCTTTCACAAAATCAATTTCTGATCAAAAAAGTAAATGAAGAAACTCCAGGTGGTAAAACACAATTAATGAATATCTCACTGTTATCTAAAGGTCCTATGCTGTTTAGTCAATGACAATATGCTTCCTGCACAAAGCAATCTCCTGCTAAAGATAAATTTGCATTCTTCAGGTAGTCTTGAATGAGAATTGCTTTTAATTTTATGGCAATACCTTTATAAAGTGTGAACATAAATAAACCAAATCGGACAGGCACAAGGAAATGAGAGATAGCAAAATGCAAAGGCATGTACTGCCACTAATATAGGGATGATGAATAGAATGATTTGCAGAGAGATGAAAGAGCAGAGACAAATGGTGAAAGCATAGAAATATACACAGTCTTAAGTGAGTCTAAAATGCTTTTTTAAAAAAGAGGAAAGAGGTGTACAGGTGGTACAGTGCTAGAATGTTCGCCTTCCAGGCAGGAGACCGGGGTTCGATTCCCAGACCATGCTCCTAAAAAAAAAAAAAAAAGGAAGAAAGGGCAAATATTCAACTATTTATTGCCTAGGAAGTGACCCTAAAGAGAGTCAAAATTGAATCCTTAAAGAATCATTATTACGTAGTTTGCTAGGGTCTGAAAGGACTTTAAATGTCCATGTAGTTCTCCCCTACACTGGAGCAGTTAAAACACAAAACATAATAAAACAACTTGTACAGAAGAGGGATTTGGGACTTTGATAACTTCTCCAGGAAACCTCAATTTAATCAGTATTTCCTGTGGGCCTTCTAAGACCTGGGCACTGTGCTATGGGCTGATGCTGTACACAAAGACAGCAAGACACTCCACAGCTCAGCCAGAGATAAGTCAGGCCTGCCACAGCAGCAGCAGCAGTAACACAGCTATGGAAACTGACATTTACCTGGCAGTTACTCTGCAGTTACTCTGTGCCGGGTACTGTTCTAAATGGTTCCTATACTTTAACTCATTTAACCCTCCCAGTACTCCTATACTTTAGGTACTATTACTATTTATACCCTTCAGATAAGGACATTGAAACCCAGAGACATTCAATGCTTGGTGCATGAGAATGGGAGTACTGGATCCTCACTCTGAAGAGGTTAGGACCAGTGTGTGGGAACCTAGTAACAAGGAACTGCCAAAGGCTCCTGTGGAAGCACACCTTTGCTGTGCTGCACCAGCCAGATGATTCTGGAAAATACCATGAAAACGACTTAGATGAAAGAGAGATGCTAGAGTACAAATAATGATGGCCTGAACTGGAAAGGGACAGTGGGGAAGGAAAAGTAGGGAAGGGGGATAAGAAGTGATATGATCATTGGAACAGGGGACTCCAAGGATGTCACTACCTTGGGTGGGGGCGGATGGTGATGGAAGGGAGTGGACACAGTGAACAGGGGAGTCAGGACATCTCCAGGTATTGAGACTGTAAGAGACTGGGAAGAGAGTGAGGCCATCAACCAAGACATCCAGCAGAGTGCACAGTGTCACCAGCAAGTGTCAGTTGTCTAACTGATGACCTGTAAATGCGGTGAGGGCAGGGACTTGGTATTGCTGGTTTCTATCTCCCCAGTGCTGAAAACTAAAAAAGCGTTTGTTAGTAGTAGACCAGGGAGTGGGTGAGGGCGGTGGTGGCTGCTGGTGGTGGAGTAGGGTGGGAAGGAACTGAGTGTAAAGTTAGACGATAAGTGGACCAAGTTATGAGAAACATTGGGGAAGAAACTGCAGCAGGTCAAAACGGCTTGATACCTGAGTGCCTCAACTCTAAATTTTCCCTGGTGGTTAAAAAATTAAAGGAATAACAGCACAAAGCACAAAAGGAAAAAAAAAATTAAAGAAGAAAAACACTTACACTAGAACACAAATTGCATTCTAGATGGCCATTCCTATACTTACCTGGTTCAAAAAGCAAACAAATATCATATAGACAAGAATATTTCCTTAAAAATAACATCTCATTTAAGATGAAAATATTTATTTTGAGAAGAAAATACAATGTGTTAACACTATGTTACCAAGGTGATTTATCTTATTAAAATGAAATTTAGTGATGAACATGAAACAATAAGAAAATGGTTCTATGTACTTTGACTATAATAATGTGATATTTATATGACTGTATACTACTAGCCATAAAAATTATACCCCAGAGATACACTGGACATTAAATCTCTCATCATCAAAAATTTAAAATGCTACCAAACAATTTTTATCAAACTATGCAAAGCATAAATCAAATGTAATAGACAACTGTGCTATGTCATGTGAGCAAGTGTTTTAAAGCAAATATCTGAAATACCATGAAAAACAAATATGATTTCAAAGTAACAGTGAAAAACTTAAGATAGAAACATAATTTGATACAAAACTGTATTTTATTAGATTGGAAATTCAGTTTAAAGTAGTTACATGATTTTAAGCCTGAGTTTTTTATCCAAACCCCTGTTTCATTCACTTTTTACAAATTTGTATCTGCTGATGGTGTGCATATTTCCAATAAATACAACAGCATGAGATTCTATACTGGCAGGACACCTGCTAACATCTTTTATTCATGTTCGTGTTCCCAGGGCAAAGCAATTAAATTATTTCAAATATTTTTAAATGTTTCTATTACTGCCGAACATAACTGCAGGTTACCACACAAGTCATCACTCTCCTTTTGCACTCCCTCTGCCTAAATCTATGAGGAAAAAAAATTATTTGTGGTGGCGTTTGCAGAAGTCAATAATAGCTTCCAAGTCTCTCGGTCCTGTTTAGTTGCATCTGATTGCAGATGTGAGAATATAGCTGCATATCAAATATAAAAAAAAAAGCTTGTTTATAGGTTTTGTTTCTTATCCTCCATCCAGCTCTTTGGAACTGGTTCCCAATGTTCTAAATTCCGGAGAGGGAAATAAGTGTTATACACTAACATATTATAGCTCTGTAAACCCTGCCAACGTCACCGCAGGCTTATCACACAGGGCACCTGTAGTCCTGTCAGCTTCTTATCCTCTCCAGGTGTGGGCATTAGGGTAAAGAAGGGGTACAGTGCTTGGAAGAGATGAAGGTATGAAGAATTAGGGAAATAGCAATATATATTTATATCATATTTCTCTATATTTGTCCCTAAATTATAGTCATTTAGGTATAACTCCAATTGAAAATGGTAAAATGGAAAGGGAATGAGTTTTGTATATTAATTTAAATGTATTAAATATTAATTTTGTGTATTAATATTAATTAATAGATCAATAATATATTGACCTATTATGTCATTTATTCTTAGTGCAAGTATTTGGGATGGGTTTCCTTTGAAGATTAATCAAGAAATCTTATTTTGGGCATTTAATTAAGGTCTTCAAAATGTAACAACTATCCATTGATTCATGCATAAAGTGGGTAAGGACTTTTAGTAAAGCTACTCAATCCATTTAAATCCATTATTTGCATGACTTATAAAGTATTAATTGTTGCAAGGACCTAATTGTTAATAATACATTATTTACTCTATCTCTTTCTCATCTAACTTTTCTTAGTGGTGATGGTGACTACTTGACAATAATATACATTCAATCTCAACTGACTGAGAGCTACTCATCTGAAGGAGATGAGTCACACACAAAGCTTCATCATAGGGCACAGGACCTCAGATCACTGTTTTATGACTAAAAAATGAGTGACTTAAGACAAAAAGCTCAAGATCCTTAAACTTCATTTCTATTCATTCTCTAATAAATACCATCTGTTGTGCACTTTAGGGATCTAATACCCGTCAAAAACTCCATCGTATTATAAGAACCGGCACCAACTTGATCTGAAATGCATATTTGAACAGATGTGTTTAAATTACATCTCCGTCTATCCACATGCATAAATTCAGAGCAAGCATGTGTTGATTTAAAATGCATAAAAAAAAGGGATTTGGAGATGCATCAAAAGTGAACAGCATCTCAACGGATCAAGGCTCACATTACGAAAGGTCATTACTAAAAATAGTTTGCATTTATTAAGGGTTGCACTAGGGGGCTGCTCAAGGGAACTGACTTAAGGTTTGCTGCACGGAATCAGCCACCGAAACAACACTAATTTTTTATAACTCTTTCATGTAAAGCATTAAAACTGTCATGCATGGACAGGAAAAATGGAGCAGTAAATATCAAAACAGAGAAAATTATACGGCACGTCTATTGACTGACATTGTCTCACATGGCTCAGTCCCCCAGGTTTCAACCATACTTTGCATTTATCTAAGAAAAAATATTTGAGTGATGTTTGTGGGCATAAGACTATACTGGTTTCATATTTTACAGATATGCTTCCAAAAATAAAAATTAATAAAATCCTTTTGGAACTAAGAAGTTCATCAGTGTTTAGAAAAAGCTAAACATAAATATAAACGTATAGACCTGTAAATGTTCTTTATATTCCACAAAGCGATCATTTCTATGCTTGCTTTTCATTATGAATAAAACCTAATGGGACGTTCCTGATGAGTTTCCCATTCTCCATTAGACCTAACAGTGTAAAAAACAAGAAAAGTAACTGCTCAGTGAAATTTCTAGTATCAATATCATCAGTAAGAATTTATTAAGTTTATACTATTTACATGAGCATGAGCAGCTGTAGCTCTCAATGAAGAAGCTGAAATCAAGAATAAACATATAATGCTCATTCTTGAGTATTTATTCTTAAGTAGTGTTATTACTTAAACCAGTACTAGAAAATTGATATTTCCTGTCTTCATATTAGGAAGAAAGTAAGGATTAAATATAAAATCAATAGAGGAAAAGCCTTTTACATTAGCCACCTTTCAAATAAATCTTTAAGGTACAATGTTATGTTGGGGAAGTTTAAGAAAAAACAATGACTGTTTCAAAAGGAATCTCAGATTTGCATTAAAAAAAGAGGACCTATGAAATGCACAAGGATTATCCGTTTTCTTAAGGGCGGAGATTTAGTCTTCATTGAAAGATCTGGAAAATCCTCTGAAGCTTGGATTTTTTTTTTTTTATCATCCCTCCCAGCCCCCACTCTTACGGGGTAGTAATGAAAGTAAGCATGGCTAGTGACAAGCTTAGCATTCTTGTTAAGAAATTTTTAAAATTAATATTCTAAATATCTTCTAGGTTTATGATTTGTGCTGATTACTCTGTTTGAGCCTCCCTGTGGCCCCGACTATTCCTGCCCTCCTGCCCAGCCCTGGGTGCGGACGGCTGACCCCTCCTGAGTACTAGACCTCCACGCATGGAACACTCTCCTCGCTGCTTCTCCAAATCCATTGGCAGAGTTAAGGCCTAGTCACTATTCAGGCCTCTACTTAAAGAGGCTCTGCTCTAAAAAAACCTTCCCAGAACTTGGAATATTCAGTGCCCTTTCTACTAGCTGCCAACTTTCTGTATTTTCTAACTTTTTATTGTAATTGCTTGTGCCTTAAGTCTTCTCCACTAGGACTGTAAGCTCCTTATGGGCAGTGACTGTCTGTCTTTCCTGCTACTGCATTTCCAGGGTTCAGCCCAAGGTTGGCTGGTGCCTAATAAATATTAATGCGCCAATGAATGACTCATTCATTCCCCCTTTAAGGGGAAAACAATCTAATCCTGCAAACAATTTTTAATTGAGACCTGATTATCACCTTTTTATCCATAATAGGTGAAATTAAATATTGATGTGATAAATTTAGCAAAATATTCTAAGGTAAATGTAAATTACAAAATAATCTTTGGAAGCAAGTGCAAAGTAAGGCAGGATCACTGAAAATGAACCATGTGAATAACACTGTTATGTAGAGCTGAACTGTTTAATATAATAGATGCCAGTCACATGTGGTTATCTAAATTTAAATGAATTAAAAGTAAATAGAGGGCAGGCCATGGAGGCTTAGTGGCAGAGTTCTTGCCTCCCATGCTGGTGACCCAGATTCTGTTCCCGGTGCCTGCCCATGTTAAAAAAAAAAAAAAAGTAAACAGAATGAATAAAATACAATAAAATAAGA
>PVIY010022311.1:0-41029 GCA_004026745.1 Myrmecophaga tridactyla | reverse complement strand
CACTCTGGTACCCTGGCTCCCTTCCTTGCTCTTTCCAAAATCCATCCAACCTGTGCTCCAGCTGTGTCCCGGGAGCGCACCCGGCAGCATGTCTGTCCTTCCCGGCTCCTGCCATAGATGTGCCCTGAGGCAGAGATGGAGCCAGGGGCTCCCCTGGTCACCGCGGGGTGCCAGCCTCCCCAAGGTCCAGGTCCCAGTGGGCGATCTGACGACACCCAACCCGGGCTGCCCAACGACCAACAGCCACCTCCCAGCTCCGCCTCCCCAGAATCACACCCAGGTCCGCAGAGGCCAGGGCTGCTCCAGCTGTGCCGAAACCCTCCGTGTGCCATGTCTCCTGCCCTCCCAGATGCTCTGCTCCCTCACCCCTGCTGGGCAACAGAGGGATCCCACAGCTTTCCCTGCAGACAGAGGTCACAGGATAACTCTAACTCGTGCGGTGCCGAGCCCCCTTCCTGCCCCCTTCCTCCCTACCCCCACCGCCTCCCCACCTGGGGGTGTCCTTCCCGAACTCATCGTTTCACGGCCCCTGGAGAAGGTGACTGGTGGTTCTGCTCTGCAGAGGTGGAAACTGGGGCTCTGAGAAGCTAAGCTTTCCCAGGGGTCCAGCTGGCGTGTGAAACAGTCTCAGGGCCTACGAGGGAGGAACAGCCCCATGTTACAGGTGAGGAGACTGAGGCCCGTGGCGTGGAGCACTGACAGGTCAGGCAGCGAGGAGGGACTTGGGCTGATCCCTGAGCCTCCCCCCTCGGGCCTTTCGCCAGGCCCCTTCTCCCCACAAACCACTTGTCTGCACCTCTGGAGTGGCAGGGCCCCAGGCTGGGTGCCCCCACCCCCTGCAGCACCAGCACAGGACACGGCAGTCATGTGGCTGGAGAGGGGCTGTGTGACTCCGAAGGGGCAGGCTGGGGACGACCATGGGAAGGGGATGGCGAGGCGATGGGAGCCGGGGCTCTAGCGGGGAGGAGAAGAGAGCAGAAACCGGGCAGAAGGACAGGTCCCCAAGAAGTACCTGATATCTGGGGACACGTGGCAGTGTCCCGGAGAGCAGAGGGCCTGCTGGGTGGCCGAGAGAGGAGGGGCTAGTGGGGTCCTGCAGGAAACTGGACCCTGGGATAAAGGCCGTGGGCATGCCCACTGGTGGCCGGAAGTGGCCTCGTCACCTGGCAAGCCCACCTCCTTGGGGCCTCATTTCCCCCAGGACCCCTGCACCGACCCTCCCGTTTGCCCACTCGGCGACATCCAAGAGCGTGGGGGGAGCCCTGGCTTGGGGGGCGCCGCCCTTACACTCCTGCCTGCTGCTCCTGGGGGGGATGTGGGAGAATCCCACACAGCGGATCCGAATTGGCTACGCTTCGCCCCGCAGAAACACGACCGACACGGATTAGGTCACATGAGGGGGAGCTGGATGGAGTTTCAAATTCTGAGCCACACCAAAGGAATTTAAATCCTCAAACCTTACGTGTGTGGATTGACAGGTGCTAAATGTGGATTCCAAAGGCGTGTGGGCAGCACTAGAAGCATGGAAAACGACACGGGGTGTCAGGAGCAGCGCCCAGGTACCCCCAGACCCGCGCCTGCCTGCTGAGGTCAAATGGATGCCACCGACGTGGGTGGCGCTGAGGTCACGAAAGGGAAAGACAGCTGGCAGCTATTCAGCCCCTCTACGCCTGCCTCGGGGGTCTGCAGGCTGCTTCCAAAGAGCTGCAGTTCAGGGGAGCTGGGGTTTGGAGAGTCCACCAGGGCCCACTGGGGTCACGCTGCCTGGGGGGCTAACCCAGAAGTGCGATGTAAGCATGACAGGCATCAATGAGTCATCATATGGACACCCCGCAGCCTTCTGGGCTATCAGAGTGGACAGAGGGGAATACCTGGAACCTCTGAGCTGTAACCCACTCCCTGGTCTCTGATGATGGCTGCCCAGCTTTTAGCTTCTGCCCCTGTGATCATCACACCCTCGTGACTGACCTTCTCTTGAACCCGTGCAGCCAGTTTTCTGACTTCAGAGTCTCGTGATCACTGGACAGTCCCTAATGGTCACTAGTGAAGGGTCCTGGGCCAGCCCAGAACTAACCCACCCCAAGTCCAAAGTCACCTTCATAACCTAAGCTGGGTCTAACCAAAGTGGGCCCACCTGACACGAGCAATTGCTTAGACGTCAACCTATGAGTCACCCGGATTCATTCTAATACTCCACCATCTCCTTACGCAGGTTCTGTGATGAAGCCTGTAATCGATCGGCCATGCTCAATAATCAGATCACCTCTAATTACATCACAGGGTCCACTGTGCCCGTCATCCGAAACCCTGCCCATCCTTTGACACTATAAAACTATCAGAGTTACTGCAGTTCAGGGAGATTTTTTGGCTGATGGGCCATCTGATTTGCTCCTGCATGCCGAGTGTAAACCCTTCCTCTCTCCGAAACCTGGTGTCTCAGGAACTGGTCATCTGAGCACACTGGGCAGGGGACCCACTACCTCTGTGCAGTAATGGGGAGCCATCTCCAGGGATGTCCTCAATGGGGTTCATGACAGTGTCACTTGGCCACCCTAATGGCCAGGAGCCCCGACCCCAGCCGGGAGACGGCCTCTGCCTCCAGCCATCCCCGAAACAGCAGCTGGAGGCATGCCGAAATCGCCAACAGGGCCGCTGGGAGAAAACTGTCCTGGCCTCATCCCACGGGTGTCCCTCGGGAGGAGAGGGTCACTCTCAACACAAAGCCCTGCCTGCTCAACGCTGTGGTCTGGAAGGGGTGAGATCTCTTGACAGAGGAGGGCTGGGGGCCCAGGGGCAGCCTGAGGGCTGGCAGTCGGAGCAGAGGGACAAGGACTGGCCGCTGGGCCCTTTCAGGGTGGCTGAGACCAGGCATCCATGATGAGGCTCAGGGTGGAAAGTGAGAGCGGGCAGGGCAGGCTGGGCCAGCGGGGGCCCAAGAGCACGGCAAAGGGCGAGAGGCACCTGGGGGCAGAGCTGGGAGGCTCTGCCCAGGACACTTACACGCAGATGCTGGCAGGAAAGGAGGCTGGGGGCGGGGCTGGGGGCTGAGCGTGCCGTCGCTAACACACCAGCTGTGGGACAGGCACCGAGCTGGTGCCTTTCACAGGACACCCCATTTGCTTTTCTCAGCGGCTTTGCAAGTGGGGTCACGCTTCTTTTGTGGTGAAGAAACTGAAGCAGAGCGGAGGCCACTTACTTCAGGTCACAGCAAGAGATGGACCCAGGATTCAAACCTGGACTGAAGCCAGATTCAAAGCCTGCGTGGCACTGAGGGCCACGGGCTGCCAGTGTTCGCATTTTAAGCCAGGCAGGGCCATCCGACGTTGAGAAGCGCCCCTGTGCAGGATCTTCTCCTTTCCAGCCTTGTCTGAGGAAGCCTCTTCCTGCAACAATTTTTTGGGCCAAAGGGGCTCAGGGAGGTGAAGGGAATGGAGCGGAGTCACATGTAATAAGCCGGGGCTGCAAGGAGAGAGCTCGGGCGGCGGGTGCATTTCCACGGGGGACATCGGAAAGGGTGTGGGCACAGCGTTTCTGTAGCCATTTACTCCACGGAGCCACTCACTTTGCCCTTTAACACCCAGGTATAGAGGCCACCCCAAAACGTGCCTCGGCAGTCCTGAGTCAGCTGGCTGAGGGGACGATGTGCCTGGACTCTGAAGGCCAACGGAGCCTCCTGCTTCCTTCTCTGGGTGAATCCCCTCAGAGCAGGTACTGGGTGCCGGGTGTAGCTCTGAGAGCAGCCTATGCGTTGCATGGCTCCCCGTGCACTGACTCTACCAACACACCCATTTCACAGGTATGGACAGCAAGGCCCCAAGATGTTGAGCATCTCTGCGCAGGGCCACCCAGCGAGTAAGAAGGACGCTAAGCTGCAGCCAAGCAGCACAGCTCGCGGGCCTGGGCCCTTTGCAGGAGCCCCGCCCAGGGCCCTGGCTCATCAACTCCCCTGCCAGTGCGTCCTCTCCCCATCCCCCGTGCCCCCCACGTTCCCCCAAAGGCTCGCAGCTGCTACTCACTCTCTGGCCAACTGAAGAGGCAAGTCAGGCAGGACAGGGGGCCGCGAGTGACCGCCAGGGAGGCGGCAGCCTTATGGCCGGGCAGCTGCCGGGAGGCTGCGTGTCTCCCCAGCTCTGCTGAGCCCTGGAGTCTCCCGCCCAGCCCACGGCCGCGTCCCTCCTGATTCTGGGGGTGTCCGCACGGCACGGCCTGTCCCCCGAGGCCCACGGAAGGCCTCCCACTTGGGGAGCGCGGCATTTTAAAGACATCGTGTTCTGCACAATTGACGGCAGAACACGCAGGTATTGTTTTATGTCTTGCCGAAACCAGTGGGGAGAGGCGGACTTTGAAAGGCCGACAGTGTCGAGGACTATCCTTGGGTCTCGGAGGGGCGCCGAGGCTGGGCGGGACACGAGTCCCCCGAGGCGCGTGGGCGTGGTGCGCAGACAGAACCCGGCAGAGAAAGGCGTCTCCGTCCCGGCTGTACCATCTCGCCAGCCGGGCCCCTGGGAGCTGCCAGCCGGGCCCCTGGGAGCTGCCCTCATCTGGAACGCAGGGCAGGGAAATCCCTGTCTCTGAGCCGCCTGGGATGATGTGGGGTCCCCAAGAGTTGGCATGGGGTGGCCCTGCACTGTAAACTGCACCCTTCTCCCCAGATGCAGGGCAGACGGTCACAGTGAGGCACGCTCGGGATAGGGGCCGCTGCAGCTTTTCTCCTCGGCTCTCTTCTTTTCCTCTCTCCAGACCATGGTGTCCTGGGAAGGAAAATGGGAGGTCCACACTGCACCCTCGAGGCAGCCCTACCCTTGCGCAGCCCGGCTCAGAGCCCACACTCGGCACCTTGGGCTCGAGGGGTCCCTCTAACTGACCACTGCTTGGCTCCATCCAAGCAGACCCAGCCCAGCCGGGACGGGAGAGCTTGGACCTGCAGGTGGCCTTTGGCTTCCGCAAGAACAACAAAACCAAAAGTACAAAAAAACTGCACTGTGTGGAACTCTTCGATGTTTTATGCATTATATGGTAATCTATTTGGATATTTATTTCCTTTTGATTATCAAAGGCTCTTACATATCAAGACCATATTCTTTTAGCCATGTGTGACTTGGTCTTTCACCAGTTCATCTTTTGCTGCTTCTTTTGTTTTATGGAATTCTGCAGATATATTTATGGACTGTAAGATTTCCATCTTTTATTTTGAGGATTTTTTTTTCAGTTAATATTGTTAAATAAAAATTCCTGTACCAATCACAATCTTAATAAATGCTCACATATTCTCTTCTAAAATATATATTATATATAATACACATTAATATAAATCTTTTAAAAACCTTTAACTAACTTAATCCACCTTTAATTTATTTTAGCAACATTTGGTATAAAGCTGACATTGAATATAATGTTTTAAAGTTCATCAATAATCCCAAGAGAGCTCATTAAAAACAAATGTCTTTGCCTTCCTGAGTTGAGATTATATTAAACATTCAATTCCTGTAAAAAGATACAAACAAGCCTGCACCGTGGGTCTGCACGGCTGCTCCAGACAGTCGCGCCCCAACTCTGCACCTCTGCACGTGGGGCAGGATGTGGGCGAATGGCGTGTGGGGGGAGTGCACCTGGCTGCTGGTGGCCCACGACGCTGTGTTCCCAGAGAGCCCACTGCCCCAGGTGACGGCTCTGTGGTGGTGGGTGCAGCCCCTCAAACATGCATGAGCCACAGAGGGCCATTCCCAGGCCCAGGCGGGCCTGAGGCTCTGGGTTTGTCCTGGCCAGGACACCCGCTGGGGGCATGAGCCTTTTCATTCAATGCCAGCACGCTCCCCGCCTATTCCCTGCCCAGTGGCTCTTCCCTGCCAACCCAGGACACTGTGGGACCAGCATCGAGGCTGGCTGCTGCCCCAGCTGGAAGCTCACGGCCGAGGGAGAACCTGGCTAATTTGGTCCACACCTTAATGGATGGATGGGTAAACTGAGGCCCAGGAAGGGAAGGGGCTAGGCAAAGTTCACACAGCATGGGGTGCCAGAGCCAGAGCCTGAACCCAGTCCCAGATTTCTGGACAGGACACTTGCCGTGAGATAGTGGCCTCAAATGTTCTTATCCCTTGGCATTCAAATATAACAACTGGAATAGACGTGTGCAGACCTCTTACGGCTGAGACAGGGATGGGGCCCAGCCTGGGCCTCCCCAACCCTCCACGGGCCACGCCCTGCACAGGTGGCCCTGGAATGTGCTGTCACCTCTCCACCCCCTCAGCAGGGTTTCTCCAGCGACTTGAGAGACCAAATCTGGCAGCTCATCTGAGGACGGATTTCCCTGGGGGCTCGCTGTTCAGAGACAGCCTCGAAGAAGGCTTTTCAAAAGAAGAAGGTGGGTTTCGAGGGTGAGGAAGAGGAGAAGGGCGAGAGGGTGAAGGCAAAGGGAGAGAAGCAGCAGGACCCGTTAGGGGGCAGTGGATGTGCTCAGAGCCGGTGAGGAAGCAGAGGAGGGGCTGGTGGAGAAGCGGGGGCCTGGCTGGCTGTGGGGAAGGGCGCTGGGGGCTCGGTGGGGCACAGGTGGGAGCCCGCCCTGCCCTCTGTCCCACCCGAACATCAAGGGCCCTACATTCTGAATCAGCAAAGTCGGGACCCCGACGGGAGCAGGTGTGCGGACGCCATCTAACCAAGGCTGGGGGGCCGTGTAGCTGGGGGCAGGATGTGAGTGTCGGTGCATCATGGCACCTGGACGTGGCAAAGGGAGCTCCTGGTTCACCGGAACTTTCCAATGAGTAGAACACCCCCCTCTCTGAACCTTCCCCCGCCAGCGCATTAGACAGGACTGCTGTTTACTCAGTCCGCAGAGAGCCTGCCGTGTCCGGGGCAGTGAGAGGCCTAGGGAGGGAGACAAACAGCAAAGTCACCGTCTCCCTTTTCAGGTGGCCGGAGACAGTCACTTCAACATGGTTTAAGGCAAAGAGCAAGGCACTGAGAAGATAAGTTCTGGAGTGAAAGAGCCGGGTTCAAATCACAACTGCCGCTGACTCGCTGTGTGACTTGGGGGGCTCCTTTACCTCTCTGAACCTTGCTTTCGTCATCAGGAAAATGGGGAAAAAATAGCGAGACTTTGCACCTGGAGAGGGTGTGAGGATCCCCCGAGAGGAGGCCTGGGACATGCTCAGCTGAGGGGCCTTGGCCTTCTTGCAGGCCCCGAGCTCGGGCACATCTGCGCCCAGGCTGTGGAACGACAGTTTGGGACTGTGGGATCTATAAGAGCACTTCCTGGCCTAAAAAAAATGCTCAATTATGAGGGCCTGCCCCAAAGAGCTGCAACCAACTTGTGAGTGCACAAAAGTGGGTGTGTAATTTGGCCTATGTGAGGAGGAGCACAACCAGGGGAGCACAGCCAGAGGGCATGGCCAAGGGAGCACGGCTAGGGGAGAACAACCAGGGGAGCACAGCCAGGGGAGCACAGCAGAGGGGGGCATGGTGGGGGGGGACACAGAGAGGGAGCACAGCCAGGGGAGCACAACAGGGGAGCATGAAGAGGGGAGCACACTTTGTCTGGGGTCTGCTGGGCCCCCTTAGCCCTTTGAGGCACACTGTTGAAGCTTCCCACAGACCCCAGAGGCAGTGCTCAGCCTCCCTGCCAAAGGACAAAGCCACGGTTCAGCCATGAGGGACTCCTAGGGCCCCCAGGGGAGCGTAGCAGGTGGGCCCTGGGGGCAGGCCATCCTCCCCAGGGGAAGTGGCCCATGGACACCCTACACAGGGCCAGTGGCTTTCCATGCACTCCCAGCTGCGGGGCGGGGCTGACTCTGGAATATTCTTTGGGTTAGCAGGAAATGGAATGCGGGGCACTCTGTGAAGGCAGAAAGAGAGACACCTGGAATCTGAGAACAGGGAGGTTTTGTGGTGGTGCTTGGGGTCTTTCCTATGTCCACTGAACACCTTGCAGCCACCATGCCTCACACCCAGCAGTGCTGGTCTGTCACCTGGGAGGGGCAGGCAAGGCCCTCCTGCTCAGCCACAGGGAGGGAGACCCTCGAGACCACCGGAGCTTCTCCTTTCTCCCCATTGGCCGTCACACAACTGCCCCTGGCGGCCCCCCAAGGGTGACCTGGACAGCTGGGACGGCCATGGTACCCACGGGCCTGCCCGGGCAGCGGGTGGAGGAGGTGCCGGGATGGGAGGGGACGTCACAATAACAACAGCTTAATTGGAAGTGAGTGCCCTCCAGAACGAGGCGTGCCTTCCTGAATGAGGCGTACCTTCCAGAACGAGGCGTACCTTCCAGATCAAGCCTCCTTTCTCCCGCCCCACGCAGGGCTGGTGGGGGCAGCGTGTGGCCTCACGACTCCGAGGCAGGCCCCGTGCAGGCCAACGCGTGGTGCTGGGGCCCAGGCCACGGGCCCAGCCTCCGGGTTCAGTGCCTGGCTCTGCCGCTCATGGCCGCAACCTCTATGGAGTCACTTCCCTTTGCTCAGTTTCCTCATCTGTGAAATGGGTATGAAAACAGTGCCTGCCACCTCTGGCTGCTGGGAGAACAACAAGGCACAACGAATACGAGGTACTGAGAACAGTCCTAACAGGCAGTGAGCACTCTCCGAGGGCTAAGGCTTTACGATACCACTGCCAGAGTTACTATAAATTCACTGCACCTGCGCTGCAGCCGCCGGGGAATGTGCTCATTCCCCACGAGAGGACACTGAGGTTCGGAGAGGCCACACACCGACACATTCTTCATGCCCATAGCTAACGAGCAGCGGGCAGGGAGGAGGCCCAGAACGTCCGGTCCCTCTCCCCAGCCATCTCCCCTCTGCTGCGTGGGGCTGCCCCTCCCGGGTGCCCCAGCCTTCTCCTTTCCGCTGACCGAGCTTCTGCCAAACCACCGCCCTCCCCGAGCAAGGCCAGCTGGAGGAAGCGACGTGAACGAGAGAGGAAGAGAAAATGCGGCGTGCTGGAGGGCTGTCCTGGGGCCCCACAGGCGCGTGGAGCTGGGGCTGTGCTCGCGGCGGCATTGCTCACCTGCCCTGCGGCTTTGGGCAAGTCAGCTGGGATCCCTCGCTCTAACCCAGAGGTGTTTCACCAGCAAAATCTCAGGAGGATTCGATTTCTCCAGGGCCTTCTGTGTCTGCACCCATGTAGGTGGATCACGCTGGCTTCCATCTACCACCTCACACTTCACCATGTGACCCCAAATGTACAGTTTCTGAGCACCTTGTTTACACCAAGAATTGTGATTGGTGCTGAGGATACAAAGGTTAAATGAGATGAGACATCATCACTGACGGGAGGTGTATCATGAGAGAAGCTTCGAGAAAGGTCTTCCCAGCCACCAGCACTGAGAGGGTGTTTCCCTGGGTGCCAGATGCTGACCTGAGACTTTGCCCATCTAACTTTATTGACATCTTCACAACAGACCTATGGGGCGGGGCCTCTAATTCTCATCCCTGATTTACAGACAAGGAAACTGAGGCACAGAGAGGTGAAATAACTTGCTGAAGGTCAAGTCACAGCTATAGGTGAGAGGGCCAGGAGCCAGGTGGAGGCATGTGGTGCAGAGCCCAGGGATTTGGGGTCATTTGTATGGATGCTCTGGGAGGACTGTGCCAGTCCAGCATGGGGCATGGCCACATGACTTGTCTTGGCCAAGAGAGTACAAGAAGATAAGACCTGTGCCACCTCCGAGCAGAATCTGATTGTTTCAGCTGTCACGAGAAAGGCATGTCCCAGATAAGGATGACCTGCAGCTGTGACGTTACGGAACAGGGCCGAGCTGCTTCACAGATGACATACAGCCAACTTACAATGTGAACAAGAAATAAATATTGATTGTAAGTCACTGAGATTTGGGGATTGTTTGTTACACGGCACAGCTGACAGACACAGAGTTGCTATCACAACTATTCTATCTCCTATCAGCCAAGATTAGATTTGTAAGAACTGAGTACGTGTTGGAAAATCTGGTTTCAAATGAGGGCCTGCCATTCATTCATCAGCTTGGTGGCCATGGGCGAGCCGTTCCACCTTTCTGAGCCTAGTTTCCTCATCTGCAAATTAGGGATAATAACAATACCCTCTTCTGGGAGCTGTTACAAGGATTCCCTGTGAGAAGTGACATGAAGTTCTCAGCACAGTGCCCGACATAGTAAATGCCCGTAAGGTCTGCAGTAAGGATGATGGCGGTGCAGTGTGTTGAGGCTGGACACGGACGGGCTGAGTGTCCTCTCTCAGCACATGCACACAGCAACAGGGTGGCCGCTGCTGGGGAAGAAGCAAGAGCTGCCTCAGCCAGACAGTGCGGGAGGTCTGACTTCTACAGGAGGGTGCAGCCGGCCATGGGAAGCAGGTCAGGGAGGAGAGATGGGCACTCAGTTCTCGGGAAAGGAAGGCTGGGCTCTCCCAGGTCCCAAACGCACCGAAGCCTGGAATGGAGGGCAGGGGGAAGTCACCCCTGGCCCAGCTCAGCATCGGTTCCACTCCTGGTGCTCCTTTAGGAAGAAAGGAGATGCATTCCTCAGGCTGCCCTGGAAAGCAAATGTCAAGTTTCTCTAGCCCTTTTGGGTGGAGTTCCCCAAACTCAACACAATTCAATAAGCTTTTTTTTGTTTTCGAGTCACTTCGGAACATCACCCTTCCGTTTCTGGGAGAGAGTGAGCCCGCCCCACACTCACTGGAACTGGAATAGGAAGTGGAGATGTGAAGTGTCAAAACAACTCAGGGCATAAAACAACGCTGGTGGTATCTGGGTTTGGTTTTGGGGAACCTGTTTGTTTGTTTGTCTCCCCCAAGCCTTGGGACGGGCTAGATGAGGGCAGCATGGGATGGGGAGACACAGATCCTCAGAGCTGTGTGTAGAGGGCAGGAGACAGGGCGTCCCAGGTTAGGAGAGGGACAGGCAAGGTCAGGGAGAGGCCAGAATAGCAGTGGGTCTGGAGAGACGGGAAGAGCTTGGCATGGTCAAAGCAGAGGGGAAAAGTCATTCCAGAGTCTTGTAGGGTAAAGTTCTGAAAGGAAACAAGGTGGGTGAACTTCCTGGGGTTTTCTATGGACAGAAAGAGATGGTTATGGGCAGAGGGACCCACAACATGAGTGGAACTGGAGGGACCCTGAGTTCACACGTCTGCAAAATGGGGAAACAGATGGTTTCTCCACAGCTTCTGAGAGTGGTGGCTGATCTGACGTACGTGAAGCACCCAAGACAGTTGGCACTGCAGGCTCGCCTGCAGCTGCACGCTCCGATGGAGGTCAGTGTCCATGGGTCTCTGACACTTCTGCACATCTTACAAGCCCAGGCAAGGGCAGCCTTCGTTTCAGACTGTCCTCTTATGGATGCACAGACAGGCTGGAGAAGACATGGTGTTTTCCTCCAGAGGAGAGGGCAGGTTTACTTACTGTCCGGAATAATAAGACAGCATCTCCCTCCAGGGGAGAGGTCAAGAAGGTTTGCTCACAGCCCATTATAAAAGATCAGTATTCCCTAAGGGTGAATCAACCCATGGAGCTTGGAGAGCCAGTGGACCCGATGCAAACATGAAACTCGAGCCACCTGCTGTTCTGTGAGTCATAAAGTCCTTTGTTTCTGACCTGGGAAGCTCATGTCCTCTGTGAGCATCCTTCAGCTTACAAGAATGGCAACATCTCAGGCCTTTCACAGTTACAGCCCTTAGCTACATGTGGCTATTTTTAATTAAGAGCAAATACATTTTAAAAATCGTCAATTAAAAAGCAATTAAGACAAAAAAATCTGGCTGGTTGCACTAGCCATATTCAAGGGCTCAGTGGCTGCACGTGTGTAGTGGCTACCAAAATTGAACAGCAGAGACATGGGACATTATTATCACTGGGGTCCTATAAGCCAGCGCTGGCCTAGTGGATAAGGACATGGGGTATGGGGGGTTGGGGGCAATACTGTAAGATGGGATTGGACAGGAAGGAAAGTGGCAACATACAGAGAGGCCAAGAAAGCCAGGCCAAGTTTGAGCCCTACCCCGGGGACAGTTGGGAGCCTCTGAGGATCATTGCATGAGGATGGGTGGAAAGATAGGAATCGGCTAATTCAATACAATAATTGTGTTTGCATGCTGGGCTCTGAAGTCTAGGCAATCTTGTGTCTGAGTCAGAACCTAGGTTACAAAAGGAGTAGAAAGAGGCTGTTTGCATCCATTCTGGAGGGATTTGATTTTTTCAATTCCACAATTTATCAGCAGGGAAAAAACATGGGAAAAGGTTCTGCAAGGAGAAAAAGGGAAAGGAGGGCACTGAGTGACGATGCCACTTCTCTCCTCAGCCCAGCTCACGGAGGCAGTGGGGGGTGGGACGGATCGGGGGCTTGGGCCCCGAGGACTTGGGTGTGAATCTTGCCACCGCCCCTTTCTAGCTTGAGGCCTCGGTGGGGACTTTTACCTCTGCGAGCTTCCACCTTGCAGAGACCTGCGTCGTGAGGCCACCCTGGGGGCTGTGGGGGATTAGGGTGCGATAATAACTGCAGAGTTTCCAGAGCAGTGCCCAGTCCCCAGCACCTGCACTGAGAGAACCTGCCGCTGCTTCATTCTCCGGGCCACCCAGAAGACAGGCAGGAAAGATGAGCTGCCTGCAGGGGCCGGGGCTGGTAATCAAGATGTGCTGGATAGTCCTTCGAGGTAGCAAATTACTCTGAGTGACCCTTGGAGTCGCTTCGCTTGGAAAGGCAGGTTTCAGGTTTTCATTTCCTCGGATGGGGTCAGGCTGCTGGGAAGGCGCCGGGCCCCCTGTGGAGCGGACGCTGTTGGCCCTGCCCCTCCCCACCAGGCTTTGCCTTTGCTGGGCTGGAGCCCCTGACCTCCCCTGACCTCGCCCCCCACCCAGCCCCGGCCCAATGGCTCACAGCTGCCCACTTCTTCAGGGAATAGCCCCGAGCCAAACAGGGGCTGCCTCGTCTGGGAAGTCACCTGCCTCCACCCCACACCCCATGGTCCTGGGCAGCCCACAGACAGTGGCTGATGGCATGGGGCTGACCCCCTTGCCACAAAGGGGCCCAGTCCTGTGGTAGTTTGTGCTCCAGGGTCCTCGATGGGGTCAGGCTGAGGAGGACTGCAGCTGGAGCACCTTTTGCCCAGCTCCTGCCCAGCTCTTGCCCTGCTGCCCTCGCCCCTTCCTGGAGCACTCCCACAATCAGCCATAAGGCCTCAAACCCCGCCCCGCGCACTGCCTGCAGGGAGCTGGGGCCACTGTGCAAGGGTGGTCTGCGCAGTGAGCGCCAAGGAGAGCTGAGCACTCTTTCAAGTCAGGAACTTTTTCTAGAGAAGGGAGGGTCCTCAACAAACACCTGGCTCTTGGTTTTATAATGAGCCACCAGAAACCACCCGTCCTTTTAGCAAAGGCTCTCTGGGCCCCAGGATGTGCCAGGATTGCTCTGGGTGCTGATAACAAGGAACAAGACAGAGAAAGGCCTCTTGAAGCCTACGACACACAGACGAGACCTTGAATAAAAAATAGAGCAGATAATGGCAAATGTTTTTTTTGCAGAACATATGATGGTGAATTATGGGGAAGGTGGACTCGAGCTGAGATCCCAACGAGTTGGCCATGCAGACACAGGGTGAGACAGAGAGTGCGGGCAGTGGAAACAGTCAGTGCAACCCTAAGGAAGAAGTGAGCTTGAATTCCCAGAGAAGCCAGAAGGCCAGGGTAAGCGAGCACATGTGCTATGTGGAAGGAATAACTTTACGAGGCTGGAGAGAGAGGGCAATGACTCATCACCCAGAAAGTCAGCACAGGTGAAAGGCTGTTCACCCTTCCCCTTTCTAGTCACTTCCGCAAGTCGAGCTCTTCTGCCGTTACATAAACACACCCCATGTCGGTGCCCCCCCAGAGCTCCCGAGCCAAGAAGGTCTTTCACATTGGATATTTCAATGTCAAAGCTTAAGCTTCATGAATCAGCTGATTAGTGACCTTTTAGAACAACAGCTCCACCTTCCAAAGTGTTTCTCTGGGCTGTAATGCTAAGGTGCCTGTTGGACATCTTGGGTCAAATGAAACACGGGCTGGGGAGTACGTGACAGGAAGACAATTAGAGATGAACTAGGGCACAGTGTGAGCTTTCAGAGATGGTTGGTTCCTACCCGAAGGCAGCTCCAGTTGCTGGTACTTGTTTGCTGGGCCACCTTAAACCACTTGGAACCTCAGTCTCTTCCTCTGATAAGTGGGAAGGCTGGTAATAGAGCACAGTCTGAGCACATGCTTGGTCTTCTCGTCATTACTGATAGCATCACACTGTGACTAGGCTTTGTGGTTCCACTTCCTCCAGACTTTGTCTGTCCCTCTGGGCAGCCACCACAGAACAGGGATTTGGGGTAAATCCCATCACTGTGGAAGGACAGGGAATGAAGTCTGAGTCTGAAAAGGGTGATCTTCTGTTCTTTTTTCCCTAAGTCCTCATACTGTATGATTCACATAAATAATCAGTGCCCTTTTTAAATGGGATTTTAAGTGATAAACAGAAGAGTTGGTAGCCATGGCGGATAGAGGGCAAAGAAAGGAAAAACCTTGTCATTTTTCCTCTTTAAATCCCCAGTGTTATTATCTGGTGCCCAAATTTAATTCTTTTGATATATTTGCAAATTTTTAAAAGATCAACAAACATATTTTTAAAATTCTCATCGAGCCAAAGCTTGCTAAGGACAGAAAAGCAAAGTTATTTGGGTTTGGGAACTTCAATTAACACTGTTTATGGGGAGGCAGATATGTGTCAAATCTGCAAGCTTTGCAAAAGTACCACTGCTTAATAGAAAAGAATTGCTCCAGCACATCTGAAAAACACAGAAGGGTGATTGTTTCATTGAACACCTACTATGTCCCAGGTACTCTGCGCACAATAATAGCTGACATTTGCCAGCTTCTTATGTGTGTCCAGTGCTAAACACTGTATGTGGATTAAAGCATTTGATCCTCCAAACAAACTGTTATTAGGTGCTTCTTTCTATCCCATATTTCAGATGAAGAAACTGAAGCACAGAGAGGTGAAGTCACTCATCCACTGTCACACAGCAAGATGGTGGCCAAGTCAGGACTAGAGCAAAGTCACCAGGCTCTGGAGCTGATGCCAAAGGCAATGCATTGTGCTTCTAAACTTCCTCACTCCACCCTGGCTATTAACTTTCATTTTTATTTTTTTTGGGTGCATGGTTCAGAAATTGAACCCGGGTCTCCCACATGGAACCTGGCTGTAAACTTTTAAAGTTATATATAATCATCTCCATTTTGGAGAAAAGTCCATTGAAACACAAGCAGGTGAAGGGGCTTTCCCAGGCCACAGGGCTACCTGTGAGTCAACACAGGGTCTGTCCAGCCCCAAAGCCCCTTTTCCCCAGCATGTCACCAGAGCCAGCCAAGCTAAGGGTGCCAAAGTAGGAAGGGGGGCTCTGACAGGGGAGAAAAGGAGAGGAAAGCCCTTCACCTCTTCAAATGCAGAGAACCAAATGCATCTCCTTCCTGGTTTGTCCTTTGCCAAACTGGTTTGGGTTTTGAATTCATAATTAACATTTATGACAGGATCTTAAATACAGCGCTGGGTGTGAGAAGCACCTTCAAGGATCAGAAGAAAAGCATAAATGAGTAACTTTGCACTGAGAGTAAACTTCCTGTGTGACTCTTTAAGGTCAGGCTGGCAGCCCAGGGGGCCCAGAAGGGAAGGAAACTGAGGGGTTTCTCTTGGGGCCCCACTGGTGGGGCTGCTAAGGAGCAGCTGTGGACGGACCCGTCTCTTGAGGCATCATGGGCCCAGTGTCCACTGAGAACATGCTTTCAAGGTCAGGAGTGAGGGCAAAGGTCAAAGAGGGGGTTGGCACTGGGCAAGAGGAAACCCAGTGGGGGGCAGCCTCTCACTGCAGCCCCACCTCCTCTGGGGTTCCCCAGGCCTGGGGCCTCTGGCCTTGATGCCCTGGCCTCCCTCTGCCTGCAGCAGGGCCCTCCCTCTCTGCACCTCTCAGGAGCCCACCACCCCGAGGTGGGTCAATACCAGCAGGTCCAGGATGCCCACCCACGAACATCTGTTGTGAATACTCACTGCTGGGGCTCTGCTTGTACTACTACTGGAAATCTTTCCTCTTGTTCCAAGTTTTTATCATTTAGTCTCAGGGTGGGAGAGGTCTTTGCTTAGTGTACAATTCCATATTTACATAGACAAAAGACTGAATACATAAGAACCAGAAACTTCCTCAAGGCAGCAAACAGCAAACTCTAGCCCACCAGCTGGCCATTTGCCTTTGAATACAAAGTTTATTGGATACATCGCACCCATGTATCTATGTAGGGCCCATGGCAGCTTTTGAGCTATGATGACAGTTGAGAGACTGCATGTCTCTCAGAGCCTAAAATATGTACTATCTGGCCCTTAACAACAACAGAAATACCAACTCACTGCTTTAACAGATTAAATGCCCTGAACAACAGCAAAAAATAAGTAGCAAACTAGGAGGCATATTTGCAGCACACTTTTGACACCTAGCTGTGATTCATAATATACAAAGGGCTCTTATAAAACAATATGAAGGGCGAATGTGAATACTCAGGCACACCCAATTTCTTAAAACTGGGGACATCAACATACAGGGAATACAAGAGTCCAATAAGCTATAAAGAAAGCTCTCCTTCACTAAAATCAAAGCCATGATGCAAACTGTAAACAGCGAAGATACATGATTTTTTTAGGTGGAGGCATCTCAAAGATGAATATGGCTGACCAACAGTAAGAGCTCAGAGTGGACCAAGATCCAAGCAGCTCGTTCGCTGACCCGTCAAAAGCAAGGAGCACCGAGTGGGGGCAAAGTGCCTGCTGCAAAGGAGAACTTAGTGGACAAGGAAAACAAGGGCCTCTGAGCCCTGAGAGCTGCCTTCCTGGCCGCCCAGCCTCCTCTGGTGGATTCCCCTTTGTCCCACGTGCCCCCCGGTAGGGTGTAAACACCCCGGCCACGCTCCCTTGGCAGAGGCAACGGGCTCCCTGGAGGCTTTGGCACGCCTCTTCTGCCGTGGCCAGTGGGGGTCTCTCCCAGGACCTGGACTTCTGAGCACAGGCAGAGGGTGGGTGGACTGGGCGTGTGTGTCCTCTAGGGTCCAGCTGACACATGACACGGTTCTGCCTGCTGAGAGCCTCGAGGTCCCCCGGGCCTGGCCCGCCCATCGCTTCTGTGGTGTCCAGTCCTGTGGCCCTCCCACCGCTGCCATGCAGAGAGAGAAGAGGAGCCCTCGTGGCCAGACCAGCCCCTGGCCAACCCCAATCCCTCTTGCAAAATCCGTCCCCTCCCCACTGTCCAGCCAGACCTACTCAGTCTCCCGGCCCAGCTGACCTCACTCCTTGAGCTCTTCTGGGGTGACCCCCCTCCCCACCCCAGCCCACACTGGCTTTTTGGTCTGAGTTTACAGGCAGACAGCCAAGGGTGAGAGAGGGCCCTTCAATCGGACCCCAGGGGGACGGGTGGAGGGCCCTTCAGAGAGAGGCCAGGGTGGACTCGTTCCTTCCAGAGGGAAAGGTTGGCTTCCAAATGTGCAAGCCTTGCCCAGAGTCATGAGACATACCTCCTGCCTGTTGGGGGTGGGTCAGACTTTGCCCTGGCCCCAATTCCCAGTTAGGCTTTTCCCAAAACCATTCCAGGGTCATTTCTGGCAGCCCAGAGGCTGGGCACTCCCATGGATGAGGGCCTGGAAGCCCCAGCCCTGTTCTGGACTCTGCCATGATGAGCTGTGTGGCTTTAAGCAAATGCCTGTCTCTCTCTTGGCTGGTGGAGAGGAGCCCTTTGGGTGGTGGGTAGTACTCCCCATGCTGAGACCTACGGACTCGTGCTTTACATCCATCAGAATCATGAACTAACTCCCCAGGGACCTTGGGCAAGTCTCCAAATTCTCTGTGGTCAGTTTCCCAATACATAAGGGGTCGTGCTAAGGCAGAGGCACTGGAAACTAGGGCTTGCAGATGTGCATTTCCTCTGCTGCACAACACAGGACGAACATTTGAATTAGCAGCAACTTTCAAACATCAGAAAACTTTATGTAAACATTTGGCCCTCTGCCTTCCTTTGAGAAATGGGAAGACCAGGAGCCTGGGCTCACACTGCCCACAGCGGCAATCCCCTGGGGCTGAGCCGGGGTCTTTGGTTAGCACCTGGTCAGTTTTCCAGTTAGCTACAGGCCCCACCACTCCCTATTGTGTCCAGGCCTCTTTACCCATCCCTAAGTCCCACTTGGCCCCAGGGAAACATAGGAAACTGTGAACCCTGGACTCAATCTTCTAAAATCTCCTCTGCCCTGGCTTCCCAGTACTTATCACAGGCCACGGACACTGCTATCCTCCGGGGTCAGAGCGTGGCGGGCCGGTCAGTTCCAGCCTGAGTCCTCTGGGGCTAGTTCCCACCTCTCCTCTGCGGGACTCGGACCCCTGGCCAGCAGAAACACCGCAGCCTCTGAAGGGCAACTAGTAGCCGTCAGGCCTCCGCTGCAGCCCTCTATCATGGCCTGCACGGCACACTACAGGCCCCACTCAGAAACCTCAGAAAGGATCCCTCCGAGAGGACCTTTTCCCTGGTTATTTCCTGCTCAGAGTTTCAGGGTTGGAAGGGACTTTAAACACGCATTTGGATCAACCACCAGCTGTGCTCAAACCTCCTCCAGCGAGGCTGACCTGGGGTGTCTGGGCTCTTACTGTTTGCCCAGCACTGCTCAGGGGCCTAGGAACACAAAGGGGTGCCACATGCAGCCCACCCGGGAGTCCTCATGGCATGGAGGTCAGCTGCATGGATGGTGACGATACAAGGGTTTTTCTAGAGATACCATTTACCCAGCCACACGATGCGCCACAAGCTTCACAAACATCATCTCGCCTAATGCTTAAGAACCTCTCCCAGGGGGTGCTATTGTTAATCCCCAGTTTGCAGGTGAGAGCTGTAAGGCTCAGAGAGGTTAGTACCCTTGATCAAAGTCACACAGCTTGTAAGTCTGGGAGCAGGCACTCGCCCAGCAATGTGTTCCTCCGGGGTTTGGGTTGGAGAGAGCAGAGAAGCCCAGGCAGAGCCTCCTGAAGGGATGAATTGTTCTCTGCACTGAAGCAGGCAGTACTGGTAAAAAAGGGACGAGCCTGGGGTGGGGGGAAGGGGACCAGAGGGGCCAGGCTGAGGGACGGCCACCTCGTGGTCTCCAGCCTCGGCCGGCAACCATTGAATTACAAAGGAAGACGTGCTGAGACAGGGCTGGATGCCGTGGCCGGGGCAGAAGCTGAAGGGTGCTGGGAAGGCAGACCGGCTTGCACCTTGGACTGTCCTGCACTTCCTGGGCACGTCACCCGGAGGTGCCCCCCAGGCCCCAGCAGCTCCAGTCCTGGTGACTTCCACAGTGACTCAAAGTGCCAAGGCAAGTATTGAGCAAGAGGAAGAGAAATTCTGCATCGTGGCGAGTGCTCACAAGGCATGTGACATAAATAACATGGGGAAATAGTTCTGTCATGTCAAGAGTCAGGCACCAGATGGGACAAAAACAGAACCACCTCGGGGGTTACCTGGCATGTGTCCAGGAAATGCCTGCCAGGCACACAACAGCACTGAACAAATAAATGTGGTCAAGCACTGTGACTTCTCACAATCATGTTTTGGGATCTCCGAAGGAGCCTTTAGAAATTCTTCCTTCTCCTCCATTCATTCAATCAACAAATATTTGCTAAACACCTCCCCGGCATGTAATGTTCCAAATGCCAGGGAACAAAATAGATGAGCGGAGCTGAAGTTCTAGGGGAAAGAGAGAGGATAAACAAAGAAGGAACTGCACAATAGTTAGGAGGCTGCTAAGGTCAAACGAGGAAGCATGAGGGGTGGGGCAAGGCACAGAGAACGCCCGGCGAGTGTCCCAGGCCTGCACGCGCCCCAGCGTGGTATATTCTGCGAGGAGCGTGCACGTATTCTATGGTGAGTTCCCTCCCACTGGAGCACCTCCGTTCCAGTACCCTGGGGAACTCTGCGTCCTGACACCTCTGCCTCCCAAGTGCGCCCGGTTGCTCCAGCTTCAAGTGAAGTATCTTCTAAGCCATCAAGAAGAGTTGGTGAGCCTGGGTGTGCAGGTTTGCAAGCATCAGGTACCCTAGAAAAGTCATGCTTTAATCCTCACCCATTGGCCTTTCTTCAGTAAAGGTAATCTCTTGCTGGTGCCTTAATTTGGACACTTTGACTTCCTTAGAACCGTAAATTTATGACATTAAATTTCCCTCTTTAAAAGCTGTTCCAGTTCTGTATATTGCCTTTTGGCAGCTTGCAAACTAGCACACTAGGTGTATCTGGGCCCCTCCCCTCCCCTAGGGGCTCCACCAGGACCCCTCCCCTCCCCCAGGGGCTCCCTCAGGACCCTTCCCCTCCCCTAGCGGCTCCACCAGGACCCTTCCCCTCCCCCATGGGCTCCACCAGGACCCCTCCCCTCCCCCAGGACAGAACTTGGCCTGATGGTCCTCATCCCACTGCAGCAGCATGGCCAGCCCTGGGCAGAAGAAGCACCGTTCCTGCCAGCTCTGCTCCGGCACAGCCTTCAGACATGACGGAAGAACATTTATAAGGTGCATCAAAAGCCTCAAAAAGTGCCCCTCTGCCAGCAGTCCCCCTTCTAGGGATGCGCTCTAAAGATACAGCTCAACTTGCAGAGTTTTGTGCCCAGGGATGTTTATCATATTATTATTTTTAATGGCAAAATGCTACAGAGCTCCAACACACTCTACCTTAAGGGGATTATTAAGGATATTATGATACGTTCATATATCTGTTATAGGATGGAGAATCCTGCATCCCAAATAATGCTCATGGAGAATTTGAAATAACATGGGGAAATGTCTACTCTATGGTTAAACTGGGAAACACAGAGGCGACAATTTCAGAACTGCAGTTCCGGTTCCTGTATGGTTTTAAGCACACAGTAACCAAAACAAACTGCAGGGAAATATCCTGACATGTTGTGTGGTACTTTCTAGGAGGGCTCGTTCTATTTGTTTTTTCCTGGGTATTTACACTTTTCTTTCTTTTCCAGAGTTTTTTTAAGTGGGCTACTTTGATGGATCATAAAATAAAAATTACCAGAAGAACAAACTGAAAAATGATGGCATCTTTAAAATCTTCTTCAGCTACCCAGTGCATGGCTGGAGGCTCCCCAGGACCGTAACTTGAGCAATCTCCCAAGGGCCATATTTAATGGGACACCCCACCCCCACCCCAATTGTGTCATCCAGGATTTGGGATTTCACTTCTCGAGGCTGAGGGAAGTAGGAGCAACACAGGAAGTCAGCAGGGGCAAGGCGGCTTGGGAAATGAGCAAGAATGCAGACCCAGAAAATTAAAAAAAACAGAAACAGCTTGTTCCTACTGGGGCTCAGGAACACTGAGGCTTCCCAGGGGACCCCACCCCACCCAGCCTCTAACTCCCTTCTCAAACCCCCAATGGAGAAAGCTGTAAGAATGAAAGGTTAAACTTCCCCATACCCACCCCCAAGTGAAATAGGTTCTTGTTCTCCCCTGGGGCTCAGAGGCTTACTTAGAAAGCAGGGTCACAGACATTTGTCCACTTGCTTATCCCTGCAGGAATGTAACAGTTCCCATGCCAAACCTGAGCAGCTGAGGCTCAGAGAGGTCAACCAACCTGCCTGGGGCCACACAGCAGCTAAGTGACAGAGCAGACCATTTGGTCCCCCACTCTTTACCCCAACTACAGCTGGCTCACGAGCAGGACTGTCAGTGCCCAAAGGCCCTAGGCTCTAATCCCAGCTAGGTGGCTGGGGGCACCTGTTGGGTAGTTTAACATGCAGTGCCCTGGCTTCACCTGTAAACTGGGGAGACCCTCACACCGACCTAATAGACAAAATGTAAAGCACCTGGCACCCGTGAGCACATAAGGGATACAGATCTTATTGACATAATTTTGTCACCATTGTGTAAATTCCTTCCTGGCTTCATGGTGCCCCTCACCCCCTTAGCACCCCCAGGGACAGGAAGGGTTTCATCACATCTACCCACAGCTGAGCACAGAGCCCAGCACAGAGAAGCTGCGGGAAACGCGAGCGCTGAAGGGAAGCATGTGAGACGGAACCTCAAGAGGAGGATGGCACTGCCGAGGCAGTGCTGGAAGAGGGCTTCCCACGCTGCTGCTGGCCTGCAGGAGGGGCTCTCTGGCCAGCTGTGCTGTCAGAGTTCAAGCAGAGGGGTCCTTTGGGCCCCCCTTGCTCCAGGAGCCCCAGAAAGCAGAGAGGGGCTTCGCACCTTCTGAGCAGCACAGAGGGGAGCTGCTAGACTTTCTGGGCTGGGGTTGGGGGCGTTGGTTATTTAGTCCTCTAAACACTACAGCTGGTGCCGGAGCCTGGGAGGACAGGGCCTGCCTTCACAGAAAGACAAACAGACCTCACCTGGCCGCTGCCACAGCACCCCCAGGCTGCGGCAAGTACCCAGGTACAGCAGCTCTTTCCCCACCCTGTGGCAGGTGCAAAGCCTGCCTGACTCTCCATCCCGGCTCTGCTCAGTAACTGCTGGGCACCTTGGGCAGGTGCCTTAACCTCTCTGTGCCTCCATTTCCAACTCAGTAAAGTGGGGGTGTGTGCTGGTTTGAAAGGAAGTATGCCCCCTAAGAAAAGCCATGTTTTAATATAAATCCCATTCCATAAAGGTAGAATAATCCCTATTCAATACTGTATATTTGAAACTGTAATGAGATAATCTGCCTGGTTGATGTGATTTAGTCAAGAATGGTTGTTAAACTGGATTAGGGGATGACATGTCTCCACCCATTTGAGTGGGTCTTGATTAGTTTCTGAAGTCCTATAAAAGAGGAAACATTTTGGAGAGAGAGATTCAGAGAGAGCAGAGAATGCTGCAGCACCACAAAGCAGAGAGTCCACCAGCCAGTGACCCTTGGAGATGAAGAAGGAAAATGCCTCCCGGGGAGCTTCATGAAACTGGAAGCCAGGAGAGAAAGCTAGCACATGATGCCGTATTCGCCATGTGCCCTTCCAGCTGAGAGAGAAACTGTGACTGTGTTTGCCATGCGCCTTTCCAGATGAGAGAGAAACCCTGAACTTCACTGGCCTTCTTGAACCAAGGTATCTTTCCCTTGATGCCTTTGATTGGACATTTCTATAGACTTGTTTTAATTGGGACATTTTCTCGGCCTTAGAACTGTAAACTAGCAACTCATTAAATTACCCCTTTTAAAAGCCGTTCCGTTTTGGTATATTGCATTCCGGCAGCTAGCAAACTGGAACAGGGTGGCAATGATCAAACTAGCACTGGCATTTCCCTCAAAGGGGCACAGTGAATGTGGGCCTGAGTTCACAGGCCGCCCGCAGGAGGAGCTCAGCATTAGCTGAGGAAGTCTGCAGGGGTCACCAGGGAATGGGCAGCCGCCAACTGCTCCATGCCCAAAGCAGCCACTCCCGGGAAGCCCAGGACCACCTGAGGCCTGCAGTGGGTCTGCACCATCCCTGGGCAACAGATGTGTGACCACTCAAAATATAGCAGTTGAGCTGCTTGCTGGCTGGGGATGGGTGGTAAGATGTGTGTATGGGGTTGTGGGGGTTGGAAATACTAGTGGGTGCTGGAAGGGGCAAGCGTGGCCAATTGGGGAACAAGTCCAGACGAGCTGGCAGGAGGCTGGGGACAGTGAGCCACAGGAGCTGGGCCTTTGTCCCAGGTCCGCAGTGTCACAGGGAATTTCCAGCAGATGTACGACGTGACCAGCTGTGCGGTTCTTAAAGCTCACTCTGATGCCCAGGGACTGCAAGGACCACAGAGGAGGAGCGAAAGGAAGACAGAAGCACCTGAGGGCATTCGGAAGGCTGCTGTCGCCCAGGCTGGAGCACAGAGGCCCCTGCAGGCTCCCAGGGCCCAAGAGATGAGTAAATGAAGGGCGCTGGCACCTGTTTGCTGGCCCCAGCCTGGGGCCTTTACTCCGTGCACGCGGACTCACCCACCATTGCCATCCTTTCTCTAAGAGCAGCTGACAAATGCTCTATGGCACTGGAACTGTGGGGCTGGTTGTTACACAGCAAAATCTGACTGACACACTTTCTCTGCTAAGCTGCACCCATCTATTTACCGTGGCTAGCTCAGGTAGAGAGCCTGGAGATAATAACAAAAATGCCAACACCTTAAGGTTTTAATGAGGGTTCAATGAGCTATTATTATCCCAATTTCTCATATGGTAATCTGAACACAGGGAGGTTAAGAACTTGTCCAGGGTCGCCCAGCTAATAAGTGAGGAAGCAGGACGACTCCCAGGCAGACTTCTCCCTTAGGGACGGATCCCTGAGCCACCAGGTGACACTGCTGCCTCCAGGCTCCATCACCATTGTGCAGGCATGTGGGTCTTCTCTCAGTTCTCCCAAGGGTACAGGGAAGCCTGAATTCTATCCATCCCTGCAGCTGAGGACAGCCCCCTTGCAGCACGGTGACACTTTGACCTGGCTTGGGGGGTTCCTGGACACCAGAGACCCTTGCTCTCTTGTTCATGACCAGCCAGAGCCTCAGGTCTGGGCTCCTGTGAATCATTTTGGGTCAAGACAAGAGCAGGGAGAAGGCGCTGATGAGGATGCTGAAAGCTCCCCAACAGTCCAGAGCCACCCACCCTTCATAAAGGGTTCATTTAATCATAGTTTGCTTCAGCCAGCCAGCATCTTCCTTTATAACCAGACTTCCGGGCACTCACTGGGCAGCCAGGGTCTAATTGCTGTGGGTCACTATGATGCAATCACATGTCAGAGAGAGATAGACCATGAATACGGGACTCACAGGCCACAGAGGAAGCCACTGGAAACCCTGCAATTATAGGGCATGACCGAAAAATGAGCTGCCACGTTCTGGGGTAGAAAGAGCCCAAAGTGGCTTCCTGGAGTTACACCATTGCACAAGACAGTGTAACTTACAAGAGGGATAATTGGATGCAGTTTCCAGCTTAGCGCAGTGGGTGGGGCATGCATCAGCTACGCAGCAGAGATTGGGGGAGGGGCTGCAGGGAGGGAATGGGGAGCAGGGACAGGAGCCCACATCTACGGAGGGCTGCGGGCTGGGTGATGGCTGCACGCTAAAGATACAGCACCCTCTACTCACAACAACTCAGCAGTCAGACCCGCTACAAGCTGCCAGAAGAAAAAACAGAGGGTCAGAGAGGTAGGCCGATGGCCCGAGTCCACACAGTGCTGACTCTCAAACCCAGATCTGCTGACTCCAGCTCAGGGAATCTATCCTTGTGAACCAAGAGGCATGCATGAATTGTCACCTCCTGCAGAGGGGGCTACTTTCCTCTTTGTCTTAGATACATTATCCCATCAATCTTTATATTTTATTGTTAAAATATGCCATTTTAATCAGCTGTGTTAATTGCATTCACAGTGTCATGCTGCCATCAACATCGTCACCACCCCTGAAACCTCTTCAGCACTCCAGTAGAAACTATGCCTGCTGTGCAATACTCCAGAAGGGCTGCTTTTTAACAAAGAGCAAAGTGAGAGGCTGCTTTACTCTGTGTGGGGGGGTTGGGCAGAGAGCAAGGGGAACTTGCCTCTGTTTCCTGCAGGTCCTGAGCCAAGGCAGAGGCTTGGGCCTGTGAAGAAAGCATCAAATTGGGAATCAAACAGCCCAGTTTTGGATCCTGCTTCTACTAGAATGCTGTGTGACCCAGGGGAAATTAGAAAAAGGGGACTGGGGTGGTGTGAGCTGGGTTCCCTCCAGTCCCCTCCAACTCTGAATTCTTTCTACAGCAGGTCAGCTTGCGTGGTGGTGTTAGCCAGGACCCTGGCGTCAGGCTGCAGGTTCAAATCCCAGATCTCTCCCCTGGGTTGCTGTGTGACCTCCAGCATAGCTTTTCTGTGCCTCATTTGCCCACGTACAATGGGACAACAGCTCATATAGCTGCTGTAAGAATGAAAAGCAATGCACATGAGCTGCTGGATGGCGTGTGGAGCACACGGGATGCAGCGCCCGGTAAGCCCCAGGTGTGGGGGCACAGCCGGCCTCCTGGCGGGTCTCAGAGCGCACAGGAAGCTCCACCTACCAGGGCCCTTCACAGCTCCTGGGGGAGGTCAGATCACGTGGGCGTGGGCAAGGCTGGCTGCTTAGAGATCTGGGGGCTGTCGTCAGAAGGGAGGTGTGCCCCCGATGCCAGGGGCTGGGGGCTGAGCTGGACCCCATCAGGTCAGACTGAGGGGCCTGCGCCAGTTCTCCCCCAGAGCTCACACTCATGGGCCTGGAGACCCCCACCGGCCCCTCCCCAGGGTTTTGTGCTGGCAGTGGAAAGGGGTGGGGTCTAGCCTAGACTTCTAGACCCAGCACCTATGGAAGTGTCCTTCGCGCGTGCAGGAACCAGCTGCCCTGGTCAGGCAGTGAGTGGGACCCAAGGTGGCTCTGCTGCATGAGACACCTCTGGGCCCTTGAGGACAATCAACTAGCAGAGGCTGGGTGCTCTGCAGGGAAAGCATCTCTGTACAGACATCTCCCTCTACTTCTTCCACTGAGTCTAGACCAGGGAGGGGCTGGCAAACTGCACCCTGGGGCCACATCTGGCCCCACACCTGTTTTGGTCAATGAAGCTGTACTGGAACACAACCATGCCCGCTGATTACACCATGTTTGTACAGCTTCTGCCCTACAAGAGTAGAGCTGAGTAGTCATAGCAGAGACCTCTGTCCTGCAGATCTGAAAAGAGTTACCATCTGGCTCTTTGCAGAAAAAGCATCTGCCCCTGGGTGGGGCTGTGGGTGCTGTGAGGGCAGGGCCACGTGAGTCCTTCTCCCCCCCAGGGACAGCCCGGCGTCTGCTCATCAGACATGTTCTCTCCATATGGACAGATGAGCACAGGCCACCAAGCTGGGCCAGAGCCGGAGGGGAGGGGTCCCTGCCAGCACCAGGGGACGCAGCTGCTCCCCGAAGGCAGAGGAAGGGCCTCCGGGCAGGGCGGCGGCTGCACCGAGGCCGGGTGGCAGGCGGGAAGTGCAGTCGGGGCAGAGGGAGATGGGCAGTGCCAGGCCTTGCCCGCCTCTGGGCTGGGCTCTGGGGTAAGTGAGGGTCCCATCCCTGGCACTGAGCCACAGGGAACCCTTTCACAGCTCGCTTAGGTGAGGCACCCCAGTCCCCGTCCTTGGGGAATTTAGCACCTAGAGGAGGCACCTGGCTGGTTCCCACCAGGCAGTGTGCCCAGCGCCCTGGGAGAGGCCGAGGGGACGGGAGTGGGGCTCCAGAGGATGGCGAGGGGCCCGCAAGGGGGGCAGGCAGAGCTGGGGGGGAGCACCCCAGACCCAGGTGTAGAGGTCATGGAGCCTGGGCCCAATGGCTGCCCATCTGGCCAGATACAATTCCAAACCCCCCGGGCTGCTGCCTCCCTGGTCAATGGGAGAGAGAGACGGACGGATGAACTTCCATCTGAAGTTGGGGCTGCGAATCTAGAGGCCTGCCCAGTATATCATGGGAGCCAAAAGGAGGGGCTCCAAATCCAGTGACAGGACGGGGGGCTCCCCGAGGAGGGAGGTGGGTAATTGCAGTTGTGTGGAAAGTCACCGAGGGGCAGTAAGAGGCAGGCTGCCCCCCACAGGGCTGTGTCACCCGAACACTGGCAAGGCCCCCAGCGGCCTGCCCTCCCTCTGGGGCTCACGCCTGGGGGAGCCCTGAGCTCCCTGCAGCCCTGCTAGCTTAGCTCCGCCACAGCCGACGCCGTGCATGGCGGGTCTCCCCGGCAACATGCTGGGGCCGGAGCTGATGGAGCCAGGGTAAGCAAATTTGCCTTCTCGACTCTTTTTCTTCTGAGGAACTACCCGGTGTGATGGTCAAGGGCATGGGTCACCTTGGTGAAGCTGTGGTGTCCAGTTCACTGGCCAAGCGAGCACTCGCCTCACTGTTACTGGGGGAGGACTTCGTGGCTGTAAATCATCCGTTGATTTATCTATGGCTGATAACATCTGCAACCAACCAAGGAACCTGCCTTAACGCTGAGAGAAGTCTCGTCCCATCAGCGGAAGGCTTCAGGAGCCAGGATGCATTCAGCAGGCAGAAGGGAGAACTGCAGGCCCGACTTCAGGCAGCCAGCTTCTCCTCGGGAATGCATGGAAAACTTTCCTCAGGGTTCCCAGCTCGCAGCCTGCCTTATAGAATTTGGACTTGCCCTTCCCCACATTTGCCTGAGCTGATGCCTATAATAAATCTCCTCATATCTACATGATACATATAAACCTTCTCCCGTTGGTTCTGTTTCCCTGGAGAAAACTTGGGAGCCATGACTCTGGTTTCCCATGAGCGCTGGGATGCTGGGGACCACTGGATGCTCATGGAATGTGGGAATTTACAGGAAGCGCATTGAGCAGTGGCCGTGTGCTCCCCCCAGGGCTCCTCCTCCCCCCAATTCCTCCCCCAGCCTCTGGACCCGCAGCTCCCCCCATGCCCGGACAGACGGATGTAGGACAGCGCTTGCCAAGTGGATTGAAGATGGACTGGCTTTGGTTCCTCCCATCTCTTCCTCCCTCCTCCCCATGCCAGTCCCCGTTCAGGAAGGGCCGGAGGCGTTTTGGCAGGGTGTGTTTAGTTTAACCAAAGGCGAGGCTCGCAGGCCTATCAGCACAGGTTTTCTGGGGAGCACACAGGCTGAGCCGGAGGCCCAGGACAAAGGGCTGGGTGCCTTCAGGAATGGGATCCTCTCATTTTCAGTTCTCCAAAAGCAGGAGGCAGAGCGCAGGCAGCCAGGTGAAGGCCAGTGGATGCTCAGGAGGCCAAAGAAGAGAGAAAGAACCGCCGAGGGGCCATGGGCTGTGCACAGTCCAGCCATCCCGCCTCTGCCTTCCACTCTCAGCCCTGGACACGGAAACTGGTCCCTGGCCCTGCAGAGCGTACAGTAAACACCTGAGAAGAGTGAATCACATGCTCCTGTTCTCAAGGAACTCCTGGTCTAACAGGAAACAGTGTATCAGGAGGATGACAGCAGGTTTCGGAGAGAAGGAGTTCTGGGGCGGCGGAGGGGTTGGGGTGCAGGTCGGGGTGGGGGTGGGGAGGCTTCCCAGAAGACAGCCCTTGAGCTGAGACTGGGAGAACAGGACGATTCACCACAGAGGCAAGAGAGGGCGTTCCAGGTGGAGCAGACGGCAGACGTGGAGCGGATGGCAGACGCGAAGCCCATCACAGAATCCTGGAGACGTGGAAGGTGCTTTGTTTGGAGTGAATGCTATTTATGGTAGCAAGAAACTCGGATATACCTCTACCCTCAGCTCTCTTTCCAACTCTATCTCTTTACTTACAGCCATAGCCTCATTTACATCTATGTCTCCTGTGGATAACACCCGCATTAGGGCTCACTATGGGCCTTGCAGGGTGGGTTCTGAGCACGTTTGTTATATTAATGTATGAAATCCCCCCACACCCTTAAGAGGTGGGAGCCCATGGGGAAACAGGTACAGATGGGTTACGTGGCTCACCTGAGGTCAACGGACCAAGTAGCAGGAGCATGAATTGAAGTTGGGCCATCAATCTTCAGAGTTCTCCCTCCTAATGTTACTCTTAAAACTATTCTGTGACATTTCCAGTTCTCCCCCTGTTGTCTATATTTTCATTCCACTGTGGTCATATGATTTCAGTATTTCTGAATTTACTGAGACTTGGTTTGGGACCTAATACATGGACTCTCCTTGGAGAATGAACCCCGAGTCCTAGAGAAGATATGTATCTGCCATGCTGGGGAAGAGTCTGCACATATTTGTTAGGTCCAGTTGGCTTAGAGGATGGTTCGAGTCATTTATTTCCTTATTGATCTTTCTTCCAGATGTCCTATCCATAATTGAAAGTGGGTGTACCAAAGTCTCCTGCTATTAATGCAGGACCATCTATTTCTCCCTTCAAATCTGTCAGAAATATTTCATACATCTGGAGGCTCTGTCATTAGGTGTATACATATTTATCATTCTTATGTCTTCTTGTTGAAATTGACCCATTTATCACAATGTAGGGACCTTTTGGTCTCTTGTAACAGTTTCTTGCTTAGTCTATTTCATCTGATATTAGTATAGCTACCCCAGCTCTCTGTTGACTACTATTTGCATGGTATATTTTTCTTCCTTTTACTTTCAACCTAATTGTGTCTTTGAATTTAAGGTGAGACTCTTGTTAAACAGCATATAGTTGGGTCAGGCTTTTTTTATCCATTCTGCCGATCTCTGCCTTTTGACTGGAGAGTATACTCCCTTTAAAGTAACTACTGATAACACAATATTTTCTTCTGCCATTTTGCTATTTGGTCTTAATTAATCTTTTATATATATATATATATATATATGTACACACACACATACATATATATATACACATATAGATAGTCCCTCAATTCTTCTGCTAATGCCTACTTTCATACTTGATTTGTTTGTGCTGTTCAGTTTCGAGACTCATTTACCTCTGTATATATTTTGCAGGTACTTTCTTTGTGATTTCCATAAGGCTTAAATTCAACATCCTAAACCAAAGTGCTCTTTTTCTTATTTTTTTGTATGCCGTATGGGTGGGGGGTCACATTTCATTATTTTTCCATGTGACTATCCCATTATTGGAACACCATTTTTGATTTTTGTTTGTTTGGGGGGAAGTGCACTGGCTGGACTCAAACCGGGTCCCCCACATGGCAGGCCAGAATTCTACCACTGAGCTACCCTCGCACCCCCTCGAAATCAGTGTACTCTTAAACAACTAATGTTTCAACGAAGAACTCACAAGGGAAATTGAGAAATATTTTGAGAGAATAAAAATGAAAACACAACATATCGAAACTCACGGGATGTGGCAAAGGCAGTTCTGAGGGAAACGTACAGTTCTAAATGCTCACACTTAAAAAGAAGAAGGGGTTCAAATAAGAGGCCTAACCTAACAACCGGAGGATCTTGAAAAAAGAAAAGAACTAAACCCAAAGCCAGCAGAAAGAAGGAAGTAAATAACAAAAATTACAGCAGAGGTAGAGGAAATAGAGAATAAGAAACAACAGAGAGAATCAACAAAACCAAAAAGTGGTTCTTTGAAAAAAAAACATTACACAAGGGTTTGCAAACATGCCCAGCACTTAATGGCTTTTCTTTTTTAGCATTTCCCATTATGTCCTTAGAATGCAATCCAGGAAGTGGGGTCCTAAGGTCAGCCCGCAGATCTGTTAGGAAAGCAACACATCCCAGCAGTGGAGTTTAATTGTAGGCAGAAGCCTTTAGCTCTATTTCATTAGCCCAAGAACTGGAAGGTCAGTTTCCTCTTTTGCGTAACACCAGAATCCCCGAGTGTCCTGCAGCAGCTGGCATGACCAACCCTTATCCCCAGGTGGCCCCCGTAGATGCCAGGCACCTCCTTGCCACCTTCCTGGCCTCCTGCACCCGACACACCAACCCAGGGGTGCCCCCGGCCTTGGGAGCGAGTGGCGCAGGGCCCTCGCATGGATCCACATTTTAAGCTCTTCACTTCGCATTGGTTTGTCTTAAAGAGGATTCCCAGACGGCACAAGCTTCCAGGCCACAGAACCCACAGCTGCATCTGGGTGAACCCTTGAATTATCTTCTCTGCTTCTCCCATTCGATTTTTAGCCTCTTGAGGTCAGAGCTCTGGTCTCCTTCCCAGTGCCAGACGCAGGGCTCAGCAGGGCAGGGACCGGGGCCCTCAGGGAGCATCCGCGGGGGAAGGAAGGCCCCAGGGGGGCAGCACGGAAATCCCGCTGCCCCCTCATCGCACTCCTTCCTCTTGGACCTCTTCCTTCTCAGCTTCGTCCCCTCCAGCCTGCAGCACAGAGCCAGAGACTTCTCCCCAGGGCGCTCCTCTTCCGGGGCCCAACCTGTCCTCAAAGGTGATTCCACAGCTCTCCCCACTCTCCACCTTAATGTCGAACGACTGCCAGCAGCCCACTAATCCGATCTGGGTCCCTTGGCCTCCTTTCCCTTGGTCTCTGGGCCCACTGATAACATTTCTTTCTCTTTCTCTCTCTTTTTTTTTTGGAAGAAATGCTTAAGTTCTGAAGGAAGGTGCAGGCCTGTAACTCTTCAAGGCTGAAGGGACCCAGGAGAGAAGGCCGGGCCTTCTGGGGGGAGGAGGGCAGAGGGACCGCCTGGCCTGGGACCCCTACAGCCTCGCTGTTCCCTCTCCTGTCGGCAAGGGGCCTTGCTGCCGCCAGCACCTCCTGGGAGGGACCCCGCACATCCCCACCGAAAGCCGGGCCCCCCCCCCCACCTCTCCCTGCCGCGCTGGGTTTATCCTAACACTGCCCACAATGACCACCTGTCATATATTTATCTTTTTTTTTCCTGTTTACTGTCAAAACTCCCCAAGTCACTGACATTTCCGCCACCCCTCAAATGGCACCTGGCACACGGGAGGGACTCAGAAACACCTATTGGGGCACAAATGAAAAAAGTGCCCAGGCCGCAGCGCCTCTGCTGGGAGCTGGGGACACTGGTGTGCTCAGGCCAAGACCCCACGCCCCCGTCACCCACCCCAGAAATGAACGCCCATGGCCAGGGAGGAAATGCCCCTGCCCGGAGAGGCCCGGCTGTGTAACCACATCCTCACCCGGACTGAGTCACAGCCAACACCCGGGCGGCAACCACGGCCCCCCAAGCCCAGAGCCACGAGCAAGCTCACATGCACACCCACCCCCTGCACGGCTGGCCCTGGCACGCGCAAGCTCACACGCACACCCACCCCGTGCATGGCCGGCCCTGGCACACCCACTCCTGCGTTCTGGGGGTTACAATCACAGCTCTCAGGAATGAGGAGGTGCCCAGTGAGGTACCTGGCTCTTCTTGCTGGTCAGCAGAGATACACCTGGCCCCACCCTTTGCTCTGGTTTCTTCTGAGGCAGGGTGCCTCCCTGGGCCTCTGATCAATGCAATGGCTGGATTTCGACAGGGAAGCAGCTACTCATGCAGTCTGCCATTTCTGTCAGCTGTGTGACTTTGCAGAGTTCGATTTTCAGTCTCAGTACATGGAACCCTCACCTGTACTTGGGCTCCGGACTCCCTGTGAGCAGTGACAGCAAGAGAAAGGGCCTGGTCCTCAGCTGGTACATAGTAATGCCGGGGTGGCTGACACGTGGGAAGTAAAAGAAGAGGGGCCCCCTGCACTGGAGGGATCGCTTTCCGAGAAGACATTTTCCAGAAATCAAAAGCAGTTGACCTGCAGGGGCTTTCTGAGAAAGTGAGACAATGGGACCCACCCTGCTGGATTGCAGATAAGCACCACCCAGTGATAAACCAGCTCAGGCCCAGCAGAGAGTGCGCATCCGAATGGACAGGCACATGCTGACCCATGTACATCTGCTCCCCACTCTGTAAGACCCCCCATGCAAGAGGGAAACTTAACACCGGCCAATTAGGACACTTCCTCGCCTGCTTCTGCACGGGCCCTATATAAGCTCTCCCTTACTCCTGCAACGGGATGCCGCCCCTTTCCTGAACTGCTCGATAAAGGTGTGGGATCCTAAACTGCAGGAAAAGTTTGTCTTTTCACATTCTATTGGGGGTGGAGACGGGTGGATGCTCAGCATTGTTAGGGCAGACACGGATTTCAGGGATGTTTTCATGCCATCAGGGTGGGCTCATGGTGGTTTTAAACATGAATAGCTAGATTTCAGAGCGCTCCAAGCAACGGAGAGTGCGTGTCTGTCTGTCTGTCAGTACGGACGCACGCGCATGCGCACGCTTTCCCAGCTCTGCCTGCTAGGAGGGCCTAGAACCAAGGCTGCCCCGGTGGCAACAAGCACCAGCAACCAGATCCAGGCTTCCAAATGTCATCTCCCAATGGAAGCAACAGGACTCCTTGACAAAACGCTGATCCCAGGGCTGGGTCAGGGAAGGTACAAGATGCTTGCTTCTTGCCTAGATTAGAGAGTGCTAAACAAAAAAAGATGGGGAAATGCTAAAAGACGCTCAGGAGGAGGTCCCACTGGCCAAATTCAGGGTGACATGAATATCAAAATAACTGATGACAACAAAGGATCCAAACCTACTGAATAAGGTCAAAATCTAGGAGCCCACGCGAATATAAAACAAGGAAAGAACAAAGAATGAAAGAAGGTGAAGCTCTTCTACACAGTGGAAAATCAAGTAAAAAAAATGGGAAAGAAACAATAGTATTAGAAAATCCCCACTCAACAAGCACAATAATCATAAATTAATTCAAGCAAGAATCATCAATAGATGCTAAAACCAGGGGTGGAAGGCAGAGGAGTAACAGATGTCGCCAGTAAGACGCGTATTGACTGCAAAGGCGCACCAGGCACCTCAGAGGCACACCCGGCGGACACGCCGTCGCCAAGCGGCACAGCGGGCCTCAGCAGCGGTGGGAGGGACCAGCGTCCTGCCCCGCACCCGGAGGAAGCCAGCACGTCTGGAGGTGGAATTCCCAACAAAAGCACAAAATCTAACCCTGATCACGAGGGAACATCAGACTCCCACCCTGAGGGACATTCTGAAGAAGACTGGCCTGGACTCTTCAAAAAGACCATCACGAAATACAAAGGCCAGGGAGGTTTTCTAGTAGAGCGATACGATGACTGGGTTTTCTTTCCCTCTAAAGGATGTGACTGGGGCAACTGGTGAGACCTAGGAAGAATGTGGCCACAAGGAGGGGTCTGGCCTTTGTCTTGGCTCCTGGGGGTGCGGGGGGGAACCCTGGAATTCCCTGGAATTTCAGGAGCGCCACAGCATCTCTGTCGTTCCTGCGTCCCCGCCCAGCAGTTGCCGGCAGCTATATGACTCAGGCTGTGAGTCAGGCCACAGCAGCCCCCGCTCCCGGAGGACAGAGGGCTGGACACGGGTGTCCAATCACGGGGTGTGGATCTGCTCCCCCGCCTCGCCCTAGGCCTCTCTTCTTTTGGCTCCTTATTTGTATGATTTTTTTTTTTTTGCTATAATAAAACTGTCATCATAAGTATAGAGTCTCTTGAGCGCTGTGAGTCATTCCAGAGAACTGTCAAACCCGAGGGGCTGGAAGAACCCCCGCATTTGTAGCCAGTTGGTCTACAACTACAAGAAGTGGAGGTGGCCCTGGGAACCTGCAAACTTGCGGCTGGTATGTGAAGCAAGGGCAGTTTCATGGGGGAGTGCGGAGACCCAGCGCCTGAGCCCGTCCTCCAGCCCAAGAAGAAGTTTCAGCACAGCTGCCTACAATGGGGACAGAAACCAGAGCATCAAATCTCCTGGGGGGGGGGGGGTGCTGGTAGCAGAATGCATAGATGGTTTCATAACCAAAGCGTTTAAGCCCCCTCCCTTGATCACTGCTGACAACAAAACTCCACCCCCTGTGTCCGAGGCCCCCCCACTGCCCCAGCCTTGCCCTGAACCCTTACAAGCCCCTGCACTCCCTGCCCCCTTTGGGGCGCATTAACTTCCACTTTCCATGGCTGCATCGAGAAGGATCCTCTCCTGTTTGTAAGTCTTAAGTAAAATGCAGGTCTAACTCTGTGCCCAACGTGTCCTCTGGTCTCCAGGCTGTCCTGACCCAAGCTCTCCAATAAGCTGCCCTTATTCCACAAAGCCTGGCCAAACTCGGAGCCACCTGTGTCACAGCAGCCCTGCGCCGAGTAAGGCAGGGCTAGGGAAGGGCATGCATCAGTGTCAGCTTCCTGGGTTAGTAGTTGGACTATGGTTATGTAGCAGAATTTAGTAAAGCAAATACAGTAAGACGCAAACATTTGAGGAACTGGGTGGCAGATGTTCAGGAGATACATACACACACACACACATATATATATTACTATTCTTAAGCTTTTCCGTAAATTTACAACCATGTCAAAATAAAATAATTGATCTTTTTAATTAAAAAGAATGCTCTGGGCCACGGTGGCTCAGCAGGCAAGAATACTTGCCTGCCATGCCAGAGGACCCAGGTTCATTTCCTGGTGCCTGCCCATGTAAAAAAAAAAAGAATGCTCTAATTTCATCTGACTGATAAAAAGTAAACACAGTGCATAACATAATGACTGGCATATTATACACGAGCCCAACAAATTAAAACTATTATCATTATTTGTATTAGCAGAACCACGAGTGCTTCAGGCACATAACAAACCTGAAGTGGATGGCAAATATACCTGTTATCTCCCTATCATGGTCATCAAGATCATTCTTAATGTCCTCAGTACTAAGAATTAAAAAATTATTATCACTTTTACTTTATGTCTATAGTAACCTCCATTTCTGAAGGTGTATGGAAACATCTGTATAAATGCAGCTAGCACTCAGCTGGCTTAAAGTCCGACCCAGAGAAGCAAGGCTGTAGCCATTGGTCAAGAAGTCTAAGACACACCCAGAGGTCTCAGCAGTAGAAACTTTGCTTTGTTCTTGCTAGTTCCTGGGCAATCCGAGGATGAGAACCCCATCTCCTTAACATCCTGCCCGGGGCCTTTCCTCAGAGCTATCAGCCACCCCGAGCCTCTTTGCTGCTCCCTCTGGGGACCCGTCCACAATCACAGCGTGTCTTGGTGGTCAGCCCTTGCCTCCCTCGCCGCACACTGGCTTGTTGGCCACGTGGTGTCTCCTGCTGTGTCCCCAATCCTGTTCCATCCCAGGTGGTGGGTCCATGACCCAGCCTAAGTCTGTCCCCAAATGTCTGCACATAGGACTGGCTGTGCTCAGCTCAGGTCCAAGGCGTAGGTAGTTCCCAGTCAATTGTCATTACTCAGTCCAACACGTCCCTTCAGAAAGTAAACCCGTGGTCCCTTTCCTCCTGGCTCACTCTCAGTCTCCCTCCCTCTTCCCAGACTCACACACACCATGTCTTTAGCTCATTTTCTTCCTCTCCTTGTTGCTTATCTCCCTGGCCCACAACTTCAGCCACCGGGGACACTGTGGCCCTTGCTTCTTGCCCATTCCAGGCAGACCCACACTGCACCTGACCTGCCTGAGAATACAGAGGGTGCAAGCTCCTCAACCGATAGGTGATATTGGTATCAATCTAGTCATACGTATATAAAAAACTAATAAAGCCCAAGGCCCGTGTGGTTCGGTTTCCACATGCAGTCACATACAGAGACCACAGGTTGACAGCCAAAAGAAATGCTTAAAATGTAAAAAATCATTATATTCTTACATACACACACACACACACATGTCCTCAATAAGCATCACATGGAAATGTAGCTACACACCCATCCATCTTCTGTCTTCCTCTGTGTGGGTGCAATTACACCCAAGCCAGGCTAAGGATGGGCAGAGTGAAGAGAGGTGTCCTAACTCATCACAATATCCCAAAGCCAACTTCCTACGATGAAGGAAATGTTCTGCCTGTGCTGTCCAGAATGGCTGCCCCCTGCACAGGTGGCTACCGTACACTCGAAACGTGGCCGGTGCAATTGAGGAATAAATTAATTTTATTTAATTTCCATGAATTTAAACTTAAATAGCTACACTTTGACTGGCTACATGACACCAGCTCAGCTCCAGAACAGGGGTTGCCAAACCTTACCTATGGAGTCCTAGAGAGTAAATATTTTAGGCTTTGTGGGCCACAGGTAGTGTTTAACTCTGCTGCAGTGGCCTGAAAGCAGCCGAGTCAACGTGTATACAAACAATGAGTGTGCCTGAGTTCCTAAAATACTTTATTTGCAATAACAGCAGGGCTCAATTCTGCTCATGGGCCACAGTTTGCCAACCCCTGATCCAGGCCCTCTTGGGATCAGAAGCACTGGGGCAGACGTGCCTGTCCCTGCCCAGGTTTTATTTACCAGTTTTCAGGAGCACTCAGAAGGCTTTCTCTCTAAGGAAAAGAGAGGCCATGGAAGGTGCCTCTATGCCTGTGATTTTTCCCTGAGGGATAGACTTTGGCCTTCCTATGCAAACTCTCTGGGAGAGCAGACCACGTTACAGAGATACCAAGAAATGCAGCATCCCCCCACCCCAACACAGTCCATGGAAGATTCCAGAATGGGCAACACGCCCCTCACCGACTTCCACCTGCTGAAGGGTGGCTATTAATCACTCACCTCAGTAGGCCAAGCGAATGACCACCTCTGGTCCTCAAATGCAGTTGTCCCGGAGAAAAAGCTCAAAGCATTTGCTCCTCACACCCCTGGAAAGGCTAATTACTTCTCATTGGCATTTCCACTTCAGAAAGTTTCAGCGCACAAAGGCTGCCCGCTGGAAGAAAGAGCAGGGAAGTTTAAGTTGGTTTTGAGATTTAGTTCATTCATTGTCTTTTAAAGATGACGTGAGATAATTTAAGTGCAACTGACTCATGGGTCCACCTTCTTGCTCGATTATTTCTACGCACCAAATATTTTTTAAGAGCCCCCAATTCTGTCGTATGCACAGACCCACACACTAGAGACAAGAAGGCAAATCAGACATAGTTTCTGCCTCCAGGAGCTCAGACCAGTGGCGAAAACAGACACATAAACAAATACCTTGGGACAGCAGGACACAGGCATGTGAACCGCATTTGGGAGAATCGAGGAAGAAATGACGAACTCAGTCTGAAAGAGGAATGTGAAGTAGAGAAGATATTTTTAGCTGCTCATCGTTCAAGGTACAAGTGAGATGCTTTTTGGCAAAAACAACAGGGTTGGGAAGCGTCTCCAAGGAAGAGGAAAAAGAAGTATGTGAGACTCGAATGTGAAAGTCCAGCTTGGAACTAGAAGAGCAGCTCTGGGTGGGTGGGTCAGGGGTCAGGGTTGGGTTGAAGCAAGCTGAGGCCAGATAGGAGAATGTCTCTTCAAGACTTTATCTGAGAAAACACATGAAAACAGAACTTATCAGTGGCGCCCTTACTGTGTCCCCAAAGCACAGGGAGGAGCATAACATGCATTCTCTCATCTGATCCCCTCAAGAGACGGCTAAGGGTGATCCAGCCACCCCACAGAATCAGCAGAAATAACTGTTCTTTGTTTAAGGCACCGAGGTTTGGGGCTGTTTGTTATGCAGAGAAAGCTAGCTGATACAACTCTCAGTCGTCCTCACCCTGCAATGGCGACATAACACAATAAACTCGCGTGTCGGAAAGGACAGATTGCCTGCGGGGGTGACTGTCAAGAGTTGATGAGGTCCAGAATCAGGGCAGGGCTTGGGTGAAGGGCGTGGGGGATTGAAGGGCTATTGGAAATGTACAACCAGCAGCTACTCAGAACCCAGATGTGTCAAAGGCAATTGGCTCCAGAAACCATGCGTGACGCTGACGATAAGCAGGTCCTGGTTGGAGCTCACTGACGGGCAGAATGTTTACATGGAAGAGACATAAAAGTGGCCAGAGTCAGAGCAGTTAGGGCCCTGCATCTCAGGGAACAGAAGGCCACAGGAGTGCAACGTCTTGGCTGAAGACGCTTTCCTCACAGTCCCTGTTGTTGGAAAGGAGAGTCAAGGTGGAGTGCGTTCCTCCAGCCTCTCCAGTCCTTCCAAACTGCAACTTTCTTCCCTCCTATTGCCGGCCACACCGCCCTCCGCCCTTCCATGCCCAAGTACTGGCTACTCATCCTCAGGTTTCAGTATAAATAGCACTTCTCAGAGACTATCTTTGCCAATTGCCCAGACAATGACAGGCACTGCCATTAAAAGTTTCCAGAATCCTTCGCACAGAATTTCCCACTAGCTGCTCGCTCCGTGGGGGCAAGGGAGGGTCTCTCTTGCCCGCTGCAGCATCATCTCCATGGGAGAAAGTCAACCGGTATTTCTTGAATGAAAGAATGAAAAAAACAATTCATGCACTGCTCCTCCAAGATTCTTTCTTCAGTATACCCCCTCCCCGCTCCAGGCTGGGTCAGCAAAACGTGGCTTACTTTGTGTATTTACATTCACTTATTTATCCATTGTTCTTTGATTCAGCATGAACCCACTAAGCACTGGGCACACCCCCTTCCTACGGCTAGTTCTAGACTGAGCCTCTTGGAGTGGAGGGGACAGGGGGTTGTGTTTTATTCATCACTACATTCTCCCAACACTCCCACTGGATATTGTATAGATATAGGAGCATTGAATGAATGAATGAATGAATGAATAGCTAAACAAGCAGGTGAAGGTTGAAGTATTAGTCGGATGCAGGTAATTCGTACCTTAGTAGGAGCCTGTGACTGAGTATGGGTGTGACCATGTTATGCAAATAAATGCTAACTGTCATAAAGTAATAGACTGCAAGTACATATGCATACCTAGAGCTCTGCATTGCCATCGTTCTATACAATGAGACATATGGGGAATATCAGCAAATTCAGTTAAACAAGGAGCCCTGCTGTGTACGGAGGCCCAGGTCCCCGGTCCACCGCCCAGCATCATGCCTCCGACTGTCCATCCCACACCACGGTCAAACTGTCCGGCCACCGGGGCTCCTCGATTAAAGCCCAGGGCTGTCCTTGGGGCACAGGATAATTCTGAACCAGCTCTTTCATTAATCTGGAACTGGCTTTTAAAACCTATAGTTGGCAATTGTATTGGATTCCAAACCCTGAAGGGGCACGTGTGCAACCACAGGGTTTGTAAAACCCACAACGGCCCCTGCAGGGCTTACACCTGTCACATCACTCCTGCGGCCTCACCAACACGGTGTGGGAGTGGCAGCTTCACAGAGAGGCTGATTATCCCCCTGTCTTTACACGGCTCACTCCAGGGAACAGCCCAATTAGCCACTTAGACATTCCTTGTCTTTTGTTTTTTAACAGGAGCCCTGAAAACCTTTTGTAAAATGCCACGGCCCCTCTCCCGCTCCACCAGCGCCCTGCCATCGTGCCTCTTCCTATAATCTTTCCCTACTCGCTCAACCCTTCCACGCTGGCTGTCAACGGGGGACAATTAAACTCTGACCACTTAAACATTCTGAAGTATTTTCATACACAAGAGCCATACAAGGAAGACACACCAGGTGTAATCTCCATTTCCTGCAAGGCCCAGAAAAATTCCCGTGAGTTTTCAAGATGATGAACAGGGGAGTTGAGGCTCAGAGAGTTTGGCTTGTTGCTGTCACACAGAGAGTAGGAGGTACAGGGAGAAGGCGGGCTGGGTCTTTTGACTCTTTCCATCCCCAGGCTGACTTACTTTCATCCTACTGCAATCCAGTCCATCTCCTTTATTTCTACCCACTCAACCCACAGCCAGCAGGTTCCAGGC
>PVIY010022310.1:0-41048 GCA_004026745.1 Myrmecophaga tridactyla | reverse complement strand
ACTGTGTGATTGTGAAAACCTTGTGTCTGATGTTCCTTTTATCTACCTTGTCAACAGATGAGTAGAACATATGGAATAAAAATAAATAATAGGGGGAACAAATGTTAAAATAAGTTTAGTTTGAAATGCTAGTGATCAATAAAAGGGAGGGGTGGGGGTATGGTATGTATGAATTTTTTTCTGTTTTCTTTTTATTTCTTTTTCTGAATAGATGCAAATGTTCCAAGAAATGATCATGATGATGAATACGCAACTATGTGATGATATTGTGAATTACTGATTATATATGTAGAACAGAACGATCAAAATAGGAATGTTTGCGTTTGTTTGGTGTTCTTTGGTATTTAAAAAAATAAAATTAAATTAAAAATTAAAAAAAAAAAGGGGTGAGGTGGGGCAGGGGCCAGTACAATGGGAGGGAGCTCAGAAAGGGGTGGACACCCACAGTACCACAGTACAGGACCTGCCAGGGACCAGACCTACTCCCCAGCACTCTCCCCACCCAACCTAGAGCACTGGGAGTCTAGATTCTTCCATGGACCTGCAGAGAATTTGGCCAATGCCTCTGGCTAAGGGTAGAAGATGTGGATGATGTTCTAGGGTTTTAACGGGAGCCTCAGCTTTTGGGAGAGGAGGATGAGAAGGAATAATTGCAAGGGCAGTTTGCCTGAGGCTCCCAGACAGAGTTCCAGAACGCTTAAGCAGGACAGTGCTGGAGGTCATTTAGAAAGCCAGCAGGGAGCAGGAGGCATGCTGAAGCTGGAGCCAGGTAAAGCCGAGGCCCAGCCTTCATTCCTCCACTCCCTCCAGAGCTTGAACAAGCACAGACTTTCCTCCTGACACACAGGGATGAAGACTGATCAAACTCTAGGAACAGCTGGAGACACTATCAAGTCCACAGGCCAGGCTGCCCTGCACCCACGAGAAGCTGCGTCCTCACACCAAATCCCCTTTACTGATGAGGAAACTGGGACCCCCAAGGAGCAAAGCAACCAGCCCAGCACGTGCTGTGACATCTCCCTACCCTCAAGATTTCCTCCAGAGAGCAATTCCCACAACAGCCTCCGCCGGCTGCTGAGCTCTTACCTTCATCATAGTGTCTCCGGGCCTCAGTGCCTGGCTTGGCTCTGGGCACACCTTGGTACAGGCCCTCGCCCACAAAGTCCGTGTAAAACAGTGTGAAGGTCATGACGGCCATCCAGCTGCACAGCTCAGCCACAAACAGTCGGCGCAGGGTGCGCGGCACACGGCAGCAGAGCTGGTGCAGCCAGGGAAAGAGGGCGCCCAGGTTCCGGAAAGCCAGGCGGGCGCGGCATGGGCAGCAGCGGGGTGGCACGGTGGGGGCCGACAGCCCTTCAGCCGGCTCGGGGGGGCCCAGTGCCGCCTCCTCGGCCACAAACAGCGTGGCTGCCATGCAAGCGAGGAAGATGAGAGCGAGCAGGCCAAAGAGGCACTCCTCCTGGGTGCCCAGGTAGGGGGCCAGGGCACTCGCGTCCCAGTCGATGGCGGGCAAGAGGTAGCCCAGGCAGCCGCCAAGGCTGATCATGAAGGCGTAGACAGAGAAGGCCTGGCGACAGTGGTCTGGGTCCCGAAAGAGGTCAGAAAGCAGGGCCTCCAGCGGCGTGAAGCACACCTGGCCGCAGAAGTCCAGCAGCCCCACACCCAGGATCAGCAGGGCCACCTCCAGGGGCCTGGCCTCCCGGCACAGCAGCCTGGCCAGCCAGCCGGCTCTCGGGATGAGGAAGAGGCTCAGCAGGACACCCAGCGACAGGACCCAGATGAAGGGCCTCCGGCGGCCGTAGCGCCCACGCCACTGGTCACTGGCTGAGCCTAGAAGTGGGACCGAGACTAGGCCCAGCACCGGACCAATGCCTGCAGGGAGGGTGAGGAGTGAGAGTCAGTGGCCGGAGCCCTTGGGGACAGGGAGAAAGAGGAACCAACCTCCTGGAGAAGGATGGAAACAGTGAGGATAATATACCTTGTGGGAGGGCAATGTGCTAGCTACTATACTAAGTACTTCAAGGGCCTTTCTAATGTACTCCTCACAGCACAGGAGTGTTCCCAAACAGAGTTTCCCCCTTTTCAGGTGGAGAAACGGAGGCATGGAACAACTAATAAGGGACACTGGCACAAAGGCAGCAGGGAAGGCTAGAGGCAGGGCTTCAATAGGCAGCCTGGCTCTGGAACTCGCTATTCTCTTCCTGGGAGTCCCCAAGATGGGGATGATTTGCTTTTTTGTGGCTTTTGCAGAACTCAACTGCAGAGTCACAAGCCCACTGTCTGTCCTCAGGATAAGAACGAGCCCTGGCTGGGGGACCTCAAGCAAGTTCCAGCTCTCCTAACCAGTAGCTGTACCGCCTGGGGTAAATCACCTAACCTCTTAGAAGCCTCTGTTTTCTTCTCTGTCAAGTGGGTAACCTCAAAGGTAGTTTAAGGCTTCAATGAGATAACAGGTATAAATATAAAGAGCTATACGAATGTCACAAGTAATTTCTCCTGCGTCTCCTATGAGCCTGGCACGGTATAGGTACCAGGGAGACAGATGACTAGGGGATATCCCTGTACTCTTGACTTTTTCTTAGGGACCCTTCTGCCCAGGGTCACTCCTCTCTCTCCAGCAATGCCCACCCACCAGGCTCAGGGACAGAGGACAACTGCCTCTCCTTCAGAACCTCTCTGAGTAACTCCCAGGAGGCACTTATCTGGGACAGGAGGGAAGGAGGATATAGTGACTCACCTAGCACCATGGTCATGAATTTCTCTTCTACCCCCACCTCCAGCAGCAGGGGAGGCACATAGGTGATGCCTGCAGCCAGGCACACCTCCAGGCCGAAGGTCAGCAGGTTGACCAGCAGGAGCTGGGCTTTCCGATGCTGCAGCAGGCAGCTCATCCACAGCCTCTGGACCATGGTGGGCCAGGCAGGTCAGCTCCAGGGACTGGTTCAGGCACTCCAGTCCTGCTCTGTCCCTGTGCTGCTGCAGAGGCAGAGGCCTCTCCTCCTCTCCACCACCAAGGGCCTAGGACCCAGCCAGGAGCCCATGTCTGCTGGCCCTCTGGTCCAGGTCCGGATTCTCAGCCCATGCCAAACACCTGCTGCTTTAGGGCACCTCGATGGGGACACATCTCATCACTCAGATCCTAAAAGAGCAGGGACAAGCACCGGCACACACGGTGTTAAGCCTTGGGAACTGGGCCTCCAGGATTTGCTCTGTGAATTCTCCGAATCCTGTTCACTCTCAGGCCAGCAGCGTGACCCTACCACCTAGGCATCACCCCCTGCTACCCAGTCAGGAAGTGCAAGTTAATATTAGCCTAAGGCCAACATAAGTAATAAGGTAAATATGATTTTTAAATCTCAGCACACTCCAGAGCCAGAGTTATTCTCTGCTTTGGAATATCTTTGAAATTGCCCTTGTATGCTCATATGGGGGGAAGAAATCAAACCACCTGAATTCCGAGTTCCCCAGCCCCTGCTATCAAGGTGACACTGGAGACTCTCTGCAAGAACTGATTTGATTGCCTTTCTCTCTCCACTTCCCAAAGCTGGGCTGTTCGATTCCCCTTTGTTAAGAGTATCACTTCCTATTTCCACTGCCTGGTAATGAGCCACGTTGTACTATAGCCCACACCCGCAAGGGTGAGGCTGGAAATGGGCGGAGAAGCTGTGGTTTGTCTGGTTGGGTTTTTAACAAGCCATTGAAACCTCTTAAAGAGAGCTCCCTGGAAGAACCTAGGCCTGTAAACCTCTCCCTTGAGTTTCTGCCCACATTCAGTGCTCACGAGGGAAAAATATTCCCACAAGCGGATACCCAGCTGTCACAGGACTGCGGGACCCTTCCCAGATGCCAGCCTCTCAGGGGAGGAAAGCGCAGCTCCCACAACGATGCCGGTGGCCTCCCTGAGCTGGCAGGATTTCCCACCAGTCCCTGGGCAGCCCTTCTCTGCTCCAACAGCCCCCTTCTCAGGACAAAAGTCCCCACACCTTTTCCTGCCAGCCCTGCCCTTATGCGGAGGAAATTGCTACTGCCGTGGTCCCACTGGGGGAGGGACCCCTGTCTCCCCACAGGTAGCCTCCAGATCTTGCTTCCTGACAATGGCACCCAGGGAAGTCTGCTCTGACATCAAGTCAGGCATCAAGGGTGTGTTTGTTGAGAAAAGACAAGAGGCCCATAATCTGCCATCCTTCCTAAAACGGGGGCAGAGGCAGAGTTCACATCTCTCATTCTGGCTGGAATGTCTTCCTTTATATCACCGATTCCGTCCAACAAATGCTGCTGAAGAGCAGCTATTCCCATGCAAGGAAGGTCCACAGTGGTGAAGGCCCTCCCCACCCAGTCTCAGAGCCTCCCTGGAATACCCCCAGCCCTCACTTGTTCCTTCATCCAATCTCAGTATCTCATTACTTGACACTTGAACTTCTTTTATCTTTACAAATGTCTTGAAGTTCCTTGGGCCCTGAATGTTGCAGGTGCTCTCTTTGCTGGGCCACAGAGAAATGAGGGCCGGCCACCACTCCTGAGTAAGATGTATCCATCCCATAACCACCTCCCGGGGCTTTGCAGTTACTAGACCAGGAAGGAAGTGACTTCAGACAAGACTGAACAACCATCAGCCTCCTTCCCTCCCAGAGTCCCACTCAGACACATACCAGCCACTCTGGGAAGGGACACAGGACTCCTATGAGAGCCAAGGGAGGAATGTAAAATACCAAACCATACTGCCCCAAAAGGGAGCTGGGGGGACCAAACATCGGCCTTAGCTGGGCTGTTGAGGGTTCAACTTAATCCTCTCTCCGCTTGCTATATTTCCACTGCACCCCCCAGAAGGAAAACAAGAAGCTGCATGGAGAGACCCAGGGGTGGTTCTATCCACATGGAAGGAGTGCTTCTGGGTCAAAAGGCTTCCACTCGCCACCCTGGGAAGGCCCTGGACACTCACCTCCTTGGGTTTTCAAGGGACCAGGTTCTCCCTGAGCAAACAGAGATTTTATCAGACCCTGCCTCACCCAAAACTCCCCCAAGCCGGGGTTGCTCCCTGAGGTTTAAAATAAAACTGCAGCTCTTCAGCAACCACTAATCTCCTTGCCTGCCTCCCTTCTTTAATCCAGCTCCCCGGCCCCTTCAGGTATGAGCAGAACTCTCAGCCCACATGGGAGAAAGATTTTTAAAAAAAGGGTGAAGAGAGGTGTTTCCCTCTACCCTCTTACAGCCCAGATGGGTCATTAGCTGCCTCTCCCTCCCCAAAATGCCTCTCTCAGCCCCTGGAGACTCTTTACCTGGTTACCAGGGGCTAAGCCAGGTGAAGATTTCATTGAAGGGAGCGGGGTAGGAAGTGGGCAGGCTTCAAGCCTGGCTCAGCACCCCTCTGTTCTTAGGTTGCTGAGCCCGTCCTCCCTCTTTTAGTTTCTACTCTGGTACCCAGTACACTCTTGTGATCCCCAGATTTTGCTCTTTCCAGCTACAGAATGGCCTGAGAAATTCAAAATCCATAAGAACTGTCCTTCCTCCAAAGTCCCCTCTTTTTTCTCCTTATACTTCCCCCTCCTCCCCCACCACCCCGCTGCTTCATCCCCACTCTAGGGTCCTTGGGGTGGAAGAAACTACACAGGACTCCCATTGACTGGAGTTGCCCAGCCATCCTCTCCAGGGCTTTCTACTCTGGGGTACAAAAAGAGAAGCCCAGACTCTGCCTGGTACCAACCTTAGAGTGATCCAGAAAAGAAATGCTTCAGCATTATCATTCCTGTGTACAGCCCCAGGGCACACATTTGGACAAAACCCCAAAGTGACAGGTCACTGTTGGGGTCCCCATTCGCGGCTCTCCCTAGGGACAAAGAAGGGGGACACGGTCTCATTCTCCTCTATACTCTCCAATTTCAAAGATCCTTTGACTCAAATCCACCTGCCCCACTGCTCCCGGAGGGCTCTACCTGTCTGGCAAACAGAAGATCAAAGAGCCAGTGGAGTGCTCCCCTGGCGAGGGGGTGGGAAGAGGAGGGACGGAAAGGTGGAGTCCAGGCTGACCTGGGGAAAGGAGAGAGCTGTCTTCTAGGAGGACAAGTCCCACTCAAGTTTCAAACATCTCCCCTCTTCTCTGCAGCCCCCACCCCCACCCCATGATGTTGATGAACACCAGAGGAAACCCTAGACCTCTGGGAACCTTCATGGAGCTCCGTCCCAGGCCACCTTCCCTCATCCCTAGGGCAGAACCGCAGCTCAGAGAGGCCAAGGGGCCTGGGTAAATTCAGTGAATCTGCTCCAGGTACCGGAGACATCCGCACCCATCCGTCCCAATACCTGGCACCCCTCTGGCCCCCACACCAGTACAAGAAGCCGCCTAGGAAATATTAACCAAATGAATAAAAGGCTGGAATCTGGGTGGGGATGCTGGGGGGGTGGGGGTGGCATCAAAGATGGGAAGACTTGGGTCCCTCACACACGCTCCCCCAAGGAAATCCCAGCCCCGAACCCCAAACTCCATCACTCTTAAGGGTCCGAAGAGCGAGGGGATCACATACACCCTCGCGGCCTGAAATTCCCAATTACTGCCCTCTTTTTCCCACTTGAAGTTGGACCCAGGGTACAGAGCATGAGAAAACAAAACCGAGCTGCAGGAACAAACTTGGCCTGAACTTTCCAAAATTCAAAAGACAGAGTGGAAGAGGCGGGAGGGAAGGCGACCCGAGCCCACCCCCTGGTGGCACCCTAAGGGAAGGAAAGGTCAGAGGGACACATAAAGAGGCCTTTGACAACTTTCAAAGGGGCTCCTGCCACCCTGCATGGCTGAGGTGGAGCTGGGGTGGGGGTGGGAGTGGGGGGGAGTCACGAATTCCTTCTGCTGACTGACAGAGGCCAGAGAGAGCCCTTGTCAGGCAGCAATTCTATGGCCCCTTTATGCAGGCCGGGTGTCCCTGAACCCCGCCCAGGCACATCAAACAGCCGCAGCCCCCCTGACCCTGCTGGCTCAGGGACCCTGCTGTCCTCCCTCGGCACTCACAAAGACGGCACTGCTTTCTCACACGCTCCTCCTCCTCCTCCTGGGGCCACACGCTCCTCTACCCTGCACAGCCACTAGGCAGGGCCCACCCGCCCCAAGAAAAGGAAGCTGGGGATGGGGTAGGTTAGCCACGAGGAATAATGACTCAGCTGAAGGAAGGGGGTGGGGTCACTGTGGGCCGATCTCCCAAGCGCGCGCGCGCACCCACACCCACACCCACAGGAGACTCTGAGGCCCCAGGCCTTGGGGAAGGCCAGGGCTCAGGAGCTGCAGGTGGAGGCCAATTCTCAGGTCACAGGCAGCAAGACAGAGGGGAAGGGGGTCCCCTGGGCATCCAAACCAGTCTGGACCGCAGCTGTCTGGCTCCCAGCTGAACTCTCCTGGCCCCTCCAGGTTGGGGACAAGAAAGAGAACTGCACAGATCTGGGATTCACCAGCCCGCCACCTCTTTCTCCTATCCCTTTTCCTCAGGCCCTGGGAACAGATGCCTGGCACGTTTCACTCCCAAAATGAGCTCTACCCACAGGGCAGCTACATACCAATCCCTGGGGTCTGTGCTGGAAAGCCAGGAGACCTAAAAAGGAGCATCCCTGCAAGGCAGTGAGCTCACCATCATCTAGATCCCTTGTTGGGGATGGTAAGTTGTAGGAATTCTGGGCAGCTAGGATCAGGGGAGGACAGGATTCAAATGCACAAGGCTTTGATGCCTTCCAACCCATGCAGTCCTTGACTTTGGGTTCCAACACTTCCAAAGCAGTGAGAGTCTGCTTTCCCCAATCTCACCCTAGAAAAGGCAGCTCCGTAACAGAAAGTTGGACAAATAGCTGGGGCTCTCACGAACACCTGAGAAGAATAACGTCTCGGAATGCAACCTCTCTGCCACAGGGAAATCATAAGAAAGGATAAGGGCCTGGCAGTGCAGAGGGGAGGACAGCACACCCCACCCCACCCCCAGACAAGCTCCCGAGCTCTGGCCTTCCCCAAGGCCCAGAGGCCAGGGATTTAGAGTTCGCCCTGCTGAGCTGTCTTTTCTTCACTCAGACTGGAAGCCTTCTGCTTAGCAGCTTGTCAGAGAGAGCGAGGGGGCTGCAGTCTGGGACACAAAAGGGATTAGGGAGAAGCCTCTCGGCCTGCAGAGTAATCCATCAAACTTGCTCCCGGCTGCCAGCACTGGCCCCTTCCCACTCAATTCCTCTTCCAGCTGCTGCTGGCCCCCACCCCCTCCAGCTTCTGGGCCCTGTCACTTCAGCAGCAAAGAGAATCCCAGGCCCGGGGTGGGGAGGGGGTGTGTGCTGAGGGAGCACACCACAGACACTGGGAAAAGGGCAACAGCTCCCTCCCTCCACTCACCCCCAATGTGTGAAAACCCAACAGGTGGCAGTGGCTTGGAGGAAAGTTGCTTTTGTTGCCCTGTCGGATAGCCCCAGCCCAGCTTCTGAAAGGAAACAAATGCCGTAGAAGGCTGGGGGAAGGGGAAGGGAAAGGATAGGGAGGCAGTCCCTGAGGCTGACACTGAGCTCCCCGCCCCTCTCCAACCCAGTGACAGGGATTCTGGGGCCCGCCTGACCCTCACCTTGGCCAGAGGCAGCCCTGGTCAGCCTCAGTCATAGCTGAAGCAACTTTCCCAAGGGTTACCTGGAAATCCCATGACGATGCTCAACACTAAACATTCTGGCTCCAGGCACCTGGGCCTCCCAAGCAGAGTTCATTTCTGAGACCAGCTGCAATGTGAGATCACACTGCCCTCCAAACCAGGATAAGGATCCCGGCATTCCCATTTCCAATACTCTTCCACCTGGCGGTCTCTTGCGCCATAGAGGTCACAGGCCTCTGAGCCCGGACATGCCCAAACCCTGGCAGGTTCTGCAGGGTGACCCAGGTTTGGGAGTCAGCCTGATCTGGGTCTGCATGCCAACTCACCACGTATTGTTTCCTCGTGTGCAATTAACAAGGGCAGCTGACATTGAGGTTTATTCCATGCCAGGCCCTCTTCCAAGTGTTTTAATCCTCCAACCACTTGTTGAGGCGAGTACAATTAGTGGACCCATCTGACAGGTGAAGAAACAGATTAATTCCACCAACTTCACAGACACGTAGTGTGCTTGAGATAAAGTATGTGTGAGCCCCCCCGCCGATGGGCTACGGATGGCTACTTCTCAGTTGCCTGGGCAGGCTGTGAATGGAGGAAGTCTAGGAAAAGGGACTTCTGGTTCCCAAACAAGCGGCAGAGGTCAGGGGGGAACAACCAAGTCTTTCTTCCGGGCTTCCATGCCCCTCTGCCCCTCTCACCCACGTGCCTCCCCACCCAGCACGAGTGCCTTTTTCAGTCCCCAGCAGTAGCAGGAATGCCAAGAATGTAAATGCCTCCCCAGGTGCTGGCCCCAGTTGGTGAGGAGGGTTCACTGAGACAGGCCTGCCCGGTGAGGCCTGAGAAGGGAAGGAGAAGGTGAGATAAAGGTCCCACAGCTAAGAAGCAGGGTGGTCTCCCTCCACGGGAAAACTAATCACAGCAGCTGACCTTACTAACCGCCCAGGTGTCCTACACATGGATACCCAATATAGCTCCTCTCTAATGAATGTAGCCATCCTACAAATTAGGCATTAACTATTCCCATTTCATGAATTTGAAAATGAAGTTGCCAAGAAATCAACACGCCCAAGGTTGCACTGATAAAACGTGGCTGAATGGAAAATTTTGACCATTCAAAAATTCTGGAAAGTGCTCCAAAACGGAAGCCTGGAGAGTGCTACCCTGTTTCAGCAAATTTTACAGCTGTGTGGCCTGGGCAAGACATTTCACCCCTCTAGGACTCAGTTTCAGCACCTGTAAACCAAGAGCTAAACTAGATCATATCTAAGATTCTTTACAACTATCCCACCATGTGGTCTCACACCAACTCCTCTTCCCTACCCCTGCTCCCAGCAAATACCTGCCAAAGGCTCACTGACAAGGCATGGGGAGGGGTTAGAGCTTTCCACCAAGAGTGAAGGGCCAGGAGGAGAAGGGCTCCCCAGCTGCACTCACTCCACACTTCACCCACTTACACACTGGTCAAGCAACAACACAGTGCCAAGGGGCAGCAGGCACCTGAAACTGAGCCGAGAAACTAGGATATCTGAGGGGAGAGTTGCCCTCTTCCCCACTTCCTCCCAGAGTTGGACTCTGCAAAAATTAGTAACTAAATTCTTTCTTGATTTGGGTCGCAGTAAATGCTGCCCTACAAAGTGGGCTAGCAGTACTAAGAAATCCCCTGGTGCAAGGTAGGAGAAGAGGAACACGGGAGGGGATCAGGGGAACTGGGCACAGTCTCCAGGCCAATTGGAAGTCCCTGCCCCCCACCTCCCATCTCTTTCCACAGCCCCTGCAAAGTGAAACCTGACCAGCCTCTGTCCTAGTGAACTTGAACCTTGCCAGTCAGTCAGGCCAGACCAGGCAGCACTCCCCCTCCCCGTACAGCCAATCCTGGTCCCCTCCCTGCAGCCCAGCCCTGCTTAGGAGGTGAGGCATACAGGATGGAGGACTGGGGATGAAGAGCTGGGCAAACCTGCAGATCAGCAGAGCCCTGGACTGGGAGTCAAAGGACCAGGGTGCTGGTCTCAGTTCTGCCATGTCCCACCCTTACCAATAATCTCAAATTCGATGGTCACTGACACCCTTTCAGCCCTGACACTATGGGGTCTGTGACCGGCCCTTTAAAACCTGGTGTTTTATTATCAGTGGGCACTGGATCAGAGTTCAGTCCTCACGGAACTGTATCCTCAAAAACAGTCACTCGGTGGCAAGCATGGTGACAGTGGGCCTCAAAGAGACTTTTTCTTTTGCCCACGGGCCCTAGTTTGCACACTCTCAGTGTAGGCAACCTAACCTCCCACAAACAAATGTCAAAGAGCACTGCAGCCTACCTTTGCACAGTTAACTACATACCCATCCGGCCGTCTGCCCACCCACCAAACATGTATGTATGGAGCCCTAAGTATATGCAAGTCCACTGCGAAGATGCTGGGTATACAGCTATAGTTGATCATAGTTCCCTTCAGTAGAAAAAAGAAAATGCAATCAAAGTGCAAAGAGACGGTACAGGTGCTAAAACGGAAGTCCGTAGAGAAGGGGGCAAAAGGGTGAGGCAAGTTCAATTCTTCCAGGGCTTCCTTAAGATGTGGCCTTGAGGTTGAGCCTTGGAAGATGAACAGGAAGATACTATGTAAAAAAAAGGTTAGAGTCCTGGGATTTCCAGATGCTCCACCCCTCCTTTCCGCCCCTCCCCAGTGAGGTATGGCAAAAACAATACCAGACCCCAAATCATGGGACTGGCTTTTGATCTCAGATCTGGCTGAGCTATCTGCGTGTCTTTAAATGAACGGTCGTAACTTCCTGGGCACAGGAGTGGGGAATTCCTCAGCACTGGGCTCATTTTTGCCTCTGAAAAAGTGGTTACCAGTATATCCCCACTTGCCTTTCACCTTTACCCTGAGAGCTCAAATCCCACACCGCCTCGAGGGTTCCCTGGAACACAATCTGTCAAGGGTCCCAGCCCTCTCCCAAATTCCAGCTGTGCTTACCAGCTCCCCCACCCCAGTGTTGGATACTGCACCTGGTTTCCATGGTCTCTGGTTTGCAGACCTACTGCACCAAGAGACCACAGCCCTTTCCCCAGGGCCCCGGAGACAGGTGGGTACATAGCAGATGTCCTCAGGGGTAAGGGAGAATGCCTCTCAGATGCAAACTAACCATAGTGTCCAGGGTTCAAGCAGAGCCACACTCAAGATTTGTACTCTCAACGGTGGGAAGCTAGGCTGCCTCATCCTCTGGGTCAGAACAGGCACTCTGAGCTCGGACATTGTTTGCCAGCTCAAATTATGCTAGAGGTAAGAAAGGTAGGGTGGGTCTGACAACGAGAATCAAAAAAAGAGGGACTGTGATGGCAGGCTGGCTGCCCCCAAAAGCACCCTGTCTTGCTGGACATGGTATTTGGCCTGAATTTGATGACCGAGGGACTGTGGCACCAGGGTTGGTACCCATCTCCCTTCTTCTTGGCTCATACCTGATCCCCAGACAGTGATCTCCATACTTTAAGAAGAAGAAGGGGGAGAGAACACATATGCCTTGAGCTCTGATCTGCACAGGCATTTTGCTAACTATGCAACATCACAGTCATCCTCTCCATAACCTTGCAAGGTGAATACTGCCACCTTCATTTTACAGACAAAGAAACCAAGCCCCATAGGTAAAGCAGACCCATCCCCAACATCAGAAGCAAGAAGTCCCACAATTCATTCAGGGTGGGGGGTAAAATGGCAGGCTTCTTCCCAAGGAGGGGATTGAATGGGAAGTTCTGGCCAGGGATCAGGGCCATCCTGTGATGGCTGTCACCACCCCCTGCCTCCAATCAGGGACATTTAATATACTGGACAAAGCTCAACACTCCAGCTCTATTGCTGGGAGTCAAGTGGCATCAGCATTCGAGACACTGAGGCTGGTACCAACTGGTCCAGCCTCTACTCTCACTGTCCAGCAAACAGGGCCAGTGACTGTTCGAAGAAAGCCAGACTGGCTTTTTCTTCTGGATACCAGTGAGCAGTGAAAAAGATTTCAAGGGGGTGCGGAGGGAGGAAAGACAGAACAGAACCCCATTTCAGAGGTACCCTCTCCCTTACATACAGTTTTTCTAAAAATAACAAATAACCTTTCTGCACAGAAGGCCCTTAACACTGCAGAATGCATATTTGCCTCCATCCCTCACAGTACCCTCTTCCAACTTAAGGAGGACATTCTCGGGAGGAAGGCAGGGCAGTGACTTCTGAACTCATTAAAAAGCAGCAGTCACACAGGTTATTGACAGGGAAGAAACTAGGACTTCTGGTCCTGGTATAGTCTTTGCACCGAGCCATAAGGTCAACATAGAACGTGTCATTTGTAGCTTATATATAGTTACATATGGCTTAATTCCCTTGCTAAGAAATGCTGGTTTCTATGTGCAAACCACAATGATTGCCTCCAATGTCACAAAATAGTAGCAGCTGACATTTACAAAGCTCTTTTTGTATGCAACTGCTCTGCTTAGGACTCTACCTATATCAGCTCACCTAATCCTTTCAACACAACGAAGTAGGCATGATTGTCCTCATTTTTCAGAGGAGGAAGCTTAAACACAGAGAGGTTAAGAAACTTGTGCAAGGAGGAATTGCTTCCAGAGTCTGGCTCCCAAAAGTCTAGGAGAACTTACTCCCAATTTACAAGGTCTATAAGGTCTATAGCAGGGTTTTGCTATGTTCCGTTTTGTTTTACAGCAAGAAAAAAATCCCAGGCTGGGCTCTGCTGTCCATTTGGCCACAGGTGATAGACTTAGATAATAACAGCTAACCTTTATTGAGTATGTATCAGGCACACAGTTAAGTGCTCTCTATGCCTTTAGTCCTTGCAATAAAGCTATAAGGTAGAAATTATCATCCCAATTTTGCAGCAGGAGAGAAGGAAGCTTAGGGGGGTTAAGTGGCTTGTCCAATGTTCCGCAGCTAGTGGAGGGGTCAAGATTTAAACCCCTTCTTTCTGACAGTCTTAGTTTTTATTCATGTATTGTGTTATCAGACTCTAATGGCCCAGATGATGGTAGTTAGTTCTCCTTCTGGAGTCTTCAGACCACCTCTTTTCTCTCCTGAGCCCTGGCCAGCAAGGGGGAGCTTGAGAGGAGCCTTCACACCATCCCCCCACCACCCAGTGACCTGAAAGGGGTTCAGTGCCGCCACCAAGGATCACTGCCCAGCTTTTCTTCCTCTCTAGGGGTTGCTCAAAAAACCAGGAGGGGCAAAGGGGACTTACCACACACTCCATGAGGAAAAAGGAAATGTTTCCCCCCCTCCAGACACACACTAAATTGAGGCCTGTATGTCCACAGCTGTATATTCATCCACAGCTGTATTTTTATCTTCAGGCTCATCCTGCTGACTCAAGCTCCATTTTCTTAGCACCCTCTCTTTTAGGATCTCAGAGCCCTGGCTCCAGGACAGGCCGGGGAGGGGGAGGCAGGGGGAGGAGATAAGGGAGGAATGAGCAATGGGCCCAATCCAACAGAAAGGGCTGTGACCTCAATTTACATCCCACTCATTCTCTGGGATAACTTGCTCTATGGGTTTCCTTAGGCTTCCTGAAACACCCAGCTTGTACATCCTGGGCCCTCTCCCCCCACCTCCCTCCCCACATGTCAGCTTGTTCCTAGGGAATCAGAATGGGGGCAGGTGAGTCTACTTCAGGGTTGTCCCTGCTCTGAAAGATCTGTTCTTCACATAAGAGCCATCCAGAAGCCCTCAGGACTCACCCCCATTTCTGAGCAAAGTTTTCCAAGAGTTCAGCAAGAGTCACTCTGGGCCCCAGTCCACTGGCAGCGCCCAGCTGCACACTCTAGGGTAGCCAAGCAGCAGCTGGGCTAGCCCCAATCCTCGCTCTACTAGGATGGGGCCTAACAGCTGAAGGGCAAACCCTCACTAGGTACCCACCAGGCCAAAACCCTCTCCAGCCCCAACTCTGCCCCCTTGGGAAAAGAGGAAGCATCAGGCAGGAGGCGAAGGGGAAGAAGTGAGCAACTCCGGAGTGACTGTCAGGAAGATGGAGGCTGATTCAGAGGTCAAGAGCAGTAGGCTCCAGGGCCTGAGGGAACAGGAGGCTTTGGGAAGAGCTGCCACTTACACAAAAAAACCCCTGCAGGTCTCTGGCAGCTTCTCTCACGAGCTCTGCTGCTGCCTAAGCCTGGAGTCCTGAGAAACTGGACGCCCAGAAAGAACACATCACACCTGTTTGCTGATCATCAGGTGATCACCTGATGCTGATCACCCTCCGCAAATAGGCTCTGGGAGGTAAAGAGAAAACGGGAGACTCTCCCCCGCCACCTCCCAGAAAGGCCGAACAGATGACAGTGATTAACACACACACACACGCACGCACACAAACACGCACACACGCACAGGAGCTACAACTCTCTACCTAGAGTCTAGCCCCAGGCGAAAGGGCTCAGTCCTCTTTCCCTGCGTTAGTAATCCTCCTCTCCTCTCCAAGAAACCTGGTCAGGGCCCGAGGACCCGTGGGGTCCCGGCCGCAAGCCCCTTTCTCGACTCCCCCAAGTCTGTGCGCGCCGCGGTGACTCATCCTGCCCCTTTCCGGGGAAGCCAAGACAAGGGAAGAAAATAAATGCAACTTTCCAAAGAAAACTCTGACGCGCGAGGTTGCACGAGGAGCGCGCGGCGGGTCCGCCCGGCGTCCGCCCCGCGCACGGCTCCGGGGAGGGGCCGCTCCCCGCCCAGCCCGCCGCCCGGCCCGGGACAGCGGGGAGACCCGGGCGCCGCCAGCGCAGCCCGCCCTGCGCGGAATAAAGGAAAGCTCCGCGAGCACCCCGCCGGGGCCCGACACTGCCCGCCCGGCCCCGGGAGAACCCCGGGGCACACCGGCAGCCCCGCCACCTCCTCTCAGATCCGCGCGGGGCTCGGCGCGCAGAACCATCGCTGCGCGGCCCCAGCTCCCCGGGAGGGAAGGCGCGACGCCGCGGGAGCCCAGCCGGCCCGAGCCCCCCGTCCCCGCGCCGGGCCCCTCTTCCCCGGGAGAGGGGAGGGCACGCTCCTACCTGGCCGAGGCCCGCCAGCTCGCCCTCCCGTCCTCCCCCCTCCTCCCGCGCGCCAGCCGGCAGCTTTTAAATCTCCAGGTTACTCCACGCGGGGAGAGAGCATGCGCGCAGGGGCTGCCAGGAGGGGGGCGGGGCGAGGCGGGACGGAGGTGGGGGGTGCTGGGAGGGGGTACCGAGGGCTGGGGCTGGTACCCAAGGGAAGAAAGCGGGAGGTCTCGAAGCTGGCTTTGTAGCCGCGCCCGCGGCTGGCAGCCCCCGCGTGGCTCCCGGTGCGCCCTATCATTACCTAGGGCGGTGCAACGCCCCCTCTGCCGCTCGCCACCAAAACATTTAGGTAAAAGCGTCCCTGCTCCGCGGGGCGCCGCCCCTCACCGGAGCCAGTCTGCGACCATTACCCAAACGGGCCGTTCTGGTACTCCTTTCTCCAGGCAGAGTTGCTCCCCACCCATCCAGGACCATCCCTAGGAAAGGAGAGGTCACGTTTTCCCAGTTACTCTTCCTACTGTTTGCTGTCCTCCGAGGCGGAGAGAGCGTTCTTGTAGCGAACCCAATCCCTCCTCTTGCAGCTAAAAGGCAAATTCCAATTTTATTCTCCTAAAAGGTGTGCTTGGGGAAGAGGGGATGATATATTGCCAGTAAAATGCCCCCTCGTGTCAACTGTTGAAGCGAAGTCCCGACACACACCTGTTTCTAGGATGACTTTGACAAGAGTAGAACCATGCAGGAGGGAGGCAAGAGAACAGAAGTCCCAGGCTGGCCTTGGAGTAGGGAAGAGCCCCAGTTGTGTCTTTTTTTACTCCGTAGAGTTTTTTGGGGGTGGTGGAGAAAAATTCAATTTATGCAGATTGTTTACTTGAACACTCCGAAATCCCAGGAAGAGGTCTTTGAAGGGGGAGCTGGTTGACGGAGGCCCTGGACTGAGCATTGGGGCATTGGGTTCAGATGCCCTGCTGCCAACCCACTGTGTGTGAGTGTGTGTGTGTGTGTGTGTGTGTGTGTGTGTGTGTGTGTGATGTAGGGCAAGCCCCTTCCCTGTTCTGGGTCTCAGTAAGCAGAGGGAGCTGGTCAGTGGATCTCTGAGGGTACCTCCAGCTGGGCCTCAAAGGGAGGCAGACAAGAAGAGAAAATAGAGAAGGGAGAGGTAAACAATGGAGCCCAGTGACAGTGGGAAACATAGAGAGATTGCGTGCATGTGACAGCAGAGATGAGAAAAATTGAGAATCAGCCTTCTGAGTCACTTAACAAATTTAACTTAAAATTGTCTCAGCATTGCCCCCCGGAAGCACACACAAACTCCAGCAGGTGACCCACCAGAACCCCAGTGACTTTCCAAAGTATTTGACATGCCATTTGTGGCCAGCAGAGAGTCTAAGCTGGAGCCTTGGGTCCCTGAGCTTGTGTCCCCTCTGTCCCAGGAAAAAGGACAGGAGCCAAGGGGAATCCTGGGTCAGCTGGAAAATTACAGAGTCAGGAGAAAGTGGATGGTGGTATTTTCCAGATTTGGGGAAAGAACACTGGGAGCAGGAGGGTTATCCCACAGCAGGGGAGTATGGAGCCCCCAGCTTCTTACCAAGGACCTACATGCCTAATGCCTGGTGACCTGGGAAGGGAGATGGGAGGAGACCTCAGGAAGGTGAGCAGACAGGTGAGTTATGGGATTCTAGACCCCCTCCAGGAGTCTGGCCACCTGAGTAAGTGCACCGCTGCCTGTCCCCCACCCCCAATGCAGGTGACACTTCCCCACTAAGCCAGGTGGATGTGTTCTCCAGGGCCCGCCCAGCACAGGCTACTGCTGTAGGTCCCGGGCTCTGAAGATGCCCCCTCCCCTTTTCTGCAGATGTAGCCTTGTTTAATGAGTTAGCCATGACTGGTCATGACAGGCACTGTTCTAGACACTTTTCATGTATGAAGTCATTCAATCCTTAGGACAACCCAACAATGGGTACTGTTTTCAGATTTTAAACTAAAAGAAATTGAGGCAATTCCTCAGTTCATTTCCTGGCCCCCACCTCACAGTCGCTGGACTCCAGAAACAAGGCAGAGGAAGCAACCCTTCATCTAGCCTAGCCAGTGACTTCAGAGGCCTAGAGAAAGTCGTAAGGCTAGTTTAATACCCAAATTACTCCCCAAAATGCTGTATCACTCTGTGCAAATAATGACTTCTCTGAACCTCACAGTTCTCTACTGTCAGCTGTAAAACAACCATGTCCATTTCCCTTTCTCTCCTCTCCCACCCCTATGATATATTCACATACAAACTACTCCCTAGCCATTTCCCATTTATAGGAAATGGGGGATGACGTGAGGGGCAAGGCTATCCCCTGGAGAACTGCTAATAGTCTGGCTGGATATGGGAGAAACCAAAGATGCTGGCCAGATGCATTAGCAGCTTCTACCCCACCCCCCACCCAAAGCCCCTTCCCAATATCCTCAACCCATCACAAGCATCCTCCTTACTCTCCAGAGAGATACCCAGCTGGGGCAGGCTGGCCTCTAAGAAGGCTGAGAAGTCATACAGAACCTGGTGTCCCCTTGATGTTTCCATCTCCTCCTGCCATCTCCATCATCCAAGGGCTGTTTGCCTCTTTTTTTAAATCATTTTTTTCAATATGGAAAACTTTTAGATTTACAGAAAAGTTGGAGTCCCTATATACCCCTCGTCCAGGTTCCCCTAATGAGGTCTCTTTGCCTCTTTCCCCACCTGCCTAAGAATGGGGTGGGGGGGTGGCGGTGATGAGGAGACTCTTTAAACATAAGGCACATCAGCAGGGCTAAATTCTGGCTGTGGACTTGGAAGGGGTAAGGGTGGAAAAAGGAGCCAAGTCTCCTGGACACAGCAATTCCATTTAGGTGATTTCTGTGATGGAAATAATCAGAGACATGCTTATCAGAAGTACAACTTGCTCATCTCATCATTTTTTATAATGGTAAAAAACTAGAAATGATCTAAATGTAGACATTGGCTAAGTAAACTATGGCAAAGCCATATAATGGAACACTACACTGCATTAAAAATGATGATGATGATGTCGAAGAATTTCAATTGACTAGGAAAATGTTTGTCATATAGTACCAAGTGAAAAAAACCAGCAACAGAATAGTAGCAGAGTGAGATATACTTTTGGGGGGAAAAAAGGTATATACTAATGCAACATAATAAACTGAATTGGATCTTGGAACAGAAAAAAGGACATTGGTAGAAAAATCGGTGAAATCTGAATAATGTCTGTGGTTTATTGTTAATACTATTGTCACAATGTTAATCTCTTATTTTTGATAATCATACTATAATTATACAAGATTTTAACATTAGAGGAAACTGAACGAGGGGTATGTAGGAACTCCAACTTTTCTGTAAATCTAAAAGTATTCCATATAGAAAAAAATGATAAGAAAGACATATCCAAAAGGTTAGTACTGGCTTTCCCAGAGTGGGAAAGATGATTTTGATTTTTTTTAAGGAGGTAGATGGGAACTTATTTTTGTTTCTCCAGATTTTCTATATGGATCACAAATTGCTTTTGTTAATAGAAAGCAAAGAATCAATATCATTTTTTAGGGAGAAATAGTTTTTAAAAATGAAAGAAGGAAGCCCTGAAATGCAGACGGGCCAGCCTCTCCAGAACATCAGCCACTTCCATCCCCCATCCCATATTATCAATAGCCCCTTCCAACATGAAAAAGTTAGAATGGGCATAGCCCAAATACCCCTAAAGAGTGGGAGAAAGATCAAAGGTGATGGTAGAGTTATATAGAGAAGGCAGGGTTTAACAAACGAGTATAATTGCTGAATCATTATACTGATATTTCTTTTAGTCTCCAGTATCTTAGAGCAGCTAGAAGTAAAAACCAAAAATTGTGGAATTGTAACCCATACCAAATTCTGGAATCTGTTCTGCAACTAACTGTTGCAATGTTAGTTGAAATTTATTGCTTTTTTATATATATGTTATTTTTCACAACAAAGAAAAAAAAGTCGGTTGTGATGATAAATGCACAGCTATACAATGATATTGTGAACCATTGATTGTATACTTTGATTACATGGTATGTGAATATATTATATATATCAATTTAAAATAAATAATTAAAAAAAGATCAAAGGAGAAGGTGGAGTTATAACAGAGACGATAGGATTTAACAAATGAGTGCGGCTGCTGAATCATTATATTGATGTTTCTTTTAGTCTCCAGTGTTTTGGACCAGCTAGAAGGAAAAACCTAAAATTGTGGAACTGTAACCCATACCAAACTCTGAAATCTGTTCTACAACTAATTGTCGTCGTGTGCTTTGAAATGTATTGCTTTTTTGTATATATGCTATTTTTCACAATAAAAAAAAATTGTTTTTAAATTAAAGAAGGAAGGAGGATGCAGGAAGAGAAATCACCACCAGTCTGAACTCCCCCGCACCACTGCTGTTCAAAGAGGCTGGGGAGGTGGGGGTCGCATGAGGGGGTGGAGAGAGTGAAGGTTGGAGATCAACGACCCCAGCAGGAGAAACAACCCCAGAGGGTCTCCTTAGCTGGAGGGCTTAGAACAGTTTGGGTGAAGAAGAATCTGAAAAGGGTGAAGGAAGAACCCACACACCCCGTGTGCTTGCCTGTGTTCTGACTCTCAGCAAATACTCTCAGCTTTGGGATATTTAGTGGGGATAAAAGAGGAGGAAATTAAAACCACCAAAGAAAAACTAAATAGCTGCCCCTTCCCCCTCAAACTGCGAGTTTAGGAATGATCATGGCCTCTCGTCCTTGAGGTTGTGGGCTCCACCCTGAGTGTCATGGATGGTCGGTGGAGTCCCCCTCACTGCGCAGTTGGGGACCCAGGCACGAGAAGCTGATGGGAGTCTCACCACAACCGAATGGCGCCCCATGCAGGGCGGATTTTGAAACAGCACCCGGGTGCGCAGGTGAATCGGTGGTAGAATGCTCACCTGCCGTGCGGGAGACCCGGATTCGATTCCCAGCCCATGCACCCCCAAAAACACAACACCAAAGAAGCTCTTGAAGGCACTTCCTTCAGCAGAATTCCTTCTGACAGTGAAAAGCAGAAATTCTAAAAAGAGAAGGAAAGTTCTCTTTTCTGAGTCTCTGACCAATAAATACTGCCTCCAAAGCAGAGCGATCCAGCCAGGCAGAGAATAGAGAATAGGGATGGAAAATTGTAGTAGAAAAATATTGGCTCTTCTACAGGCCTTGAAAGGAAGTGGCTTCAGAGGACAAACCCAGAACAGAGGGGTCACAGGAGGCAGGTGGAGTCCAAGACAAGGAAGAACAGCAATGAGAAGAAATTTCAAGCAGTTTGAAGCAGAAGGATGTTGAAGCTGAGGACATTTATGGTGTAAGCGAGAGAAATTAGGACTTAAGGGATAATTTTGATTACTAAATCATTATATACCTATTCCTTTTATCTTTCTGGTATATTAGAATAGACAGTGCGAAATACCTGAGCTCCCTGAACTGTAATCCAACTGCCTTGATCTTGATAATGGTTGTATAGTTTATCTTTTGTCCTTCTGTTTGTAAAAACCTTGTGACTAACCTTTACATGTACCCATTTAGCCAGTTTTTTTTTAACTTTAAAGTCTTGTGATCACTAAAGACAGCCCCTAATGTTTATTAATGTAGGGTCAACCCAGAACTAATGGACCTCAAGTCCAAAGTTATCTTGATAACCCAAGGTGGATCTCACCAAAATGGGCCCCCCTGACATTCAGAGTAGCTTAGGCTTAAAGGCGACCTATACCTCATTATAATACTAAAAATCATGCCATCATCATCATCCTATTAAGGCTGCCATTTTTTAACATATGGTCTCTAAGCATATAATCAATCTGTGCATGCTCAACAATTAGATCACCTCTAATTACATCATCTAGAACCATCATGCTCATTATCCTAAAGCCTGCCCTTCTTTTGATGCTATAAAACTACCAGAAGTTCGGGGAGACAGATTTTTGGGCCAAAAGGCAAAAATCCACTTCACGTCGAGCAGTAAACTCTTTCTCTCTTTGAAACCCTATTGTCTCCAGAACTGGGCATTGAGTGCATCAGGCAAAAGAATCCACCACCTTTGTTTGGTAACATACAGGCACCAGATACGGGGTGAGGCTAGATGAGCAGGACAGTCCTTTCAAATTCTGGGGTCCAATGACCAATCCCAATCCCCTCTCAAAGACCAGAACTGGGTCCTATAGCCTTCCACATTTTAGGGGCATCAGCAAACTGCATAGAGAACCAAGGCACTGGACCACAAGGACTCACTTTTCAGAAAATGAAGCAACAGGACAGATTGGGAGTAGGGTTACACACTTGATGGAACTCGTTCAGGGCGATGAGGCAGAGGTGTAAAAGGGAATGCTGTCTCCTCCCCCCTAAGGGCTTCAGGGGTGTATAAGACAACCAAGTACCCTTTAAGTCTCCAAATGGGAAAGTTATTCCCAAAAACTTATTTGGGCTAGATGCTGAAATGCCTGGAGCAAGGAGGTGATTATGTCTCTGTGAATGCCGAGAATTCTCCCCTGGGTTTCAAGCTCCTTAGGAGGCTGACTACCAGAGTGGGGTTGGAGAATGGGGACAGCCAGCCAGAAGCCACAGATCTCCCCAGTTTCTTACTCCCACAGAGATCTTTCTCCGACGAGTCACAGAGTGGTTATCTGCTGTAGTGGAAAAAGTATGCCCTCTGGAATCAGGCCCACCTCCTTATCATGCATCCAATCATTCATTTGCTCATTCAACAAACATTTATTAAGTAAAAATTAAGTTATCAGACGTGGTGCTAGAATCTAGTAGCTTTATGCCTGCAAGCAAGTCATTTAACCTGTGAACCTGGATTTTTATGCAGAAATCTTCTTGGGAAGAACACAGACTATTGTATAAGCTATGTGCTTAGGGGAGGATCTCGAAGCATGTTCATTCATCCTGTCTTCTGTACAAGATCCTAAATGTGGTGCTGTGGGAGGATGGAAAAGAACATGTAAGATTGTCTCAGCCCTTATGGAAATAACAGTCTTCTCCGGGAAATAAAAAATAGTTCATAAACATGATCCGGCAACATGTTACCCTGTGCAAAAACCCAACCTCAGTGGTCAAAATGACCAGAGTTCTTGGGATAAATCTGGGGAAGCTGGGGAAAGCAGACAAATTCTGAGCTGGGTTTTAAGGTCAGTACCTTGGCAGTGAATGATAATTACTTGCTTTGGGGCTATACTTAACGGATTACAAAGCACTTTTGCAGACACCATCTGGTTTGATTCTTACAACTACCCTTAGTGGCAGTGCCACTTCCTTTTACAAATGGGGAAACTGAGGCCAAGTAACTGGTCCAAGGTGGCAGAGCGGAAGAGAGTCCTGCCTTCCCTAGCTGGTGGTAGAGAGGAAAACTTGGCTGGAGCTAAATTCAGTTCCAGACCTCTGCCGCGTGTAGGGTTGCTGCAGCGGCAGCAGGAGCAGGCCTGGGCAGAGCCCAGATCAGGAGGCTGAGGAGCTCAAAGGGGATTTGACTACTGGGCTGTGACTCCACACAGTCTTCAGAGTGGGGAAAATAGAGGGGTCAAGTGAGGGGCAGGAGGGCGCCAGGGGAAAGGCCCTGAGGTCTTGCTCCCATTCTCCCCGGTAGCATGGACTCTCTGACTGCAAGGCAGAGATAAAAGGAGGAGGAGTCTGCTACTCCCACCATTAAGTGCTCTCGCAGTGTTTACTCAGTCAGTAGCAAAGAGGGCCAAACAAGAGGGAAAGCACTAGCACTGCAGCCAGAGTAATGGGTCAGAGAAGGGACTTCCCTGGGCATAAGATAAGGTGTAGAAACCTCTAACCTTTCTCCCCTAAATGTCCCAGTCTGAGTCCAAGGAGAAGGGATGGATGAGAGAGCTTTTGGCAGGTCCCATCACAAGGGCCTGCTGATGGTGTTGGATCCTGCTGTCTGAGGCAGTTTTTCCCATTCTGCAAGGATGGCCTGAAGGTGCCAGGAATTGTAGGGACAGTCCCGGTTGGGGTCACCTTTGGCAAGATTTACTACAGGATCTGGACCTGTGGTGTGTGTGTGTGTGTGTGTGTGTGTGTGTGCGTGTGTGTGTGTGTGTGTGGTGCTGATACTAATTTAAGTGGCTTATAAAGCCATTCTCACGGTCCTGATGCAATGCTCAAGATAATAAGCAAGTGAGTAATTAATAAGCAGATTGAGAACTAACCCCTAGCCTCAGGGCATGGTACTACTTTTGCACAATCCATCCCCAGGCCCGCGGGAGAAAGCACAGACCTGAGCCCAGGCGTTTGGGCAGGAGACACAGGAGCTCCCAGAGCCTAGAGCTCCAGAGGAACAGGAAGAATTGGTCAGGGGAGCCTCACTTTGGACTCTAGGGCAGGAAAGGGAGGGGGACAGCCACAAGGAGGAGCTGAGCACCATCCAGTCATTTTGGCCAAAAGATGCCTCCTTTGTTTAGTGAGAAGAGAAGAAAATAAGGAGAATGCTAGAATATCTGATACCCTGCCTGTCCAGAGATAATGATCCAGCAAGTGAGCAGGCACTTGCACCCAGGTGTGCACCCAGGTGTGCTTAGCAGGTGCACCGAGAGTGAGGTACAGAGATGAGAGGACACACAGAAGGGCACCCGATCTGGGTTTGGAAGAATCACGGGAAGATCTCCCGCTACCTTCCCTCTTAACATGGCACAGCTCTTTGACTCTCCTCTCATTTACAGATTGTTCCCCAAACTTCTGTCTTTCCCTAGATTTTTTGTTTGTTTTTCTTTTCTTCTTTAAGTAACTAGTTAATTAAGGAAGGAAGTAATTTCAGAGGTCCTCTCAGGGCTGCCATGTACCATTGTATATTATTCACTTCACAACGACAACCAGGTGACTAGGCGACTCTCATGGGCATCTACCTTTTTCTAGATTGCACAAAAGCACTGTGTAGGCTGGCAGTAGCCCTGGCACGTTCTGTTGGCCAGGTGCTTAGGGATGCTCCCTGTCTCTCACCCCTCCAATCCAGTTGGCTTTTCTTCTGCTACTCCCATGTTAATCTTATACCCACATTTAGAACAGGTTCTCTAGAGACTTGGTGGGGCACAAGAATCATGGACTCTGGAGTCAGACAGACTCAGGTTTGCCGGCCCTCAGCCCTTACTAGTGATCAACTTTGGTCAAATCGTTGCTGAGCCTGGGCTGCTTCCTCTGTAAAATGGGGAGTTTGGTACTCAACTCCATAGGTTGTGTGAGGATTAGGGAGTATTTAACTGGGTGCCTGACTAAATAATTGCTTTCCTAAACCCTTTTCCCCGCTCTGGCCTAAGGCCATTGCCTGGTGCTGGCTGCATCATCCCACCAGTCTATACCTGCTTCCCCTTTACCCGTTCCATAAAAATAGCAATTCCTTGCATGCAAATGGCACCATTTTTAAAGCACTTTTACAAATTTGCTCCACACTGTTCTGAGAAGTGGAGGAGCAAGTGGTCAATTCTGCATTTCATAGGATGTGGACACAGTGCACGCTGGCGAGTGGGTGATCTGCCGAGGGTGACATGGCTACAGAGGGGTAGCACTAGTCTAGAATCCGGGGCCTGATCCCCTCAGCACCACGCTTCCCCAGGAGTCACATGGGGATTTCTATAACTTTGCCAACCCCTCCTAAAGATAAAAGATGGGAGAGGCAGGTGCCATCTGAAATCCTCTCATTTAAAACCTCTGCTCTACCTGCCCTGCAGACGAGCAGCAGAGGGGAGCCGAGAACCGGGAGAGCTATAGGGCTAAAGTTGGCAGGAAGCAGACCTCTATCTTGATCCAACCACCAGGACTGGAACAGGAAGGCTGGGCCCCTATCAGAAGATGCTGAGATCAGACCACAAGCAAGGGGGCTGACTGTGGTGTGAACTGACGCAGGGAGCCTGTGATAGCATCTCCAAGGCCTCCCAGCTCGGGGGAGAGGCCTTCCTCCCCTCACTCGCATCTCATAGATAAAGCATCACGGTGATGAGAGGCAGGGCCCCTTCCACTCTGCCTAGGGCCTGCTGGACTTAGGTTATTCAAAAATCACCACCGCTTTGGGCCTGTTTCACCATTAGGATATTGAGGAGGTTCACGTTTTCCACCTGGATGGTGTGGGCACCACAATTTCAGCTTGTCTCCATGAAGATGCCTTATGGGGCTTTATGGGTTTTAGAGTGGTTCCACGTGTAGGGTGAAATCTGGACCTCATGATGACCTTGAGAGGCAGGTGTTATTATAACAGGGGCATTTAAGCTTAGAGGAGGGTGGGCTGCCGTGGCTCAGCAGGCAGAGCTCCGACCTGCCGTGCTGGAGGTCTGGAGTTCGATCCCTGGTGCCTCCTGCCCATATGCAAATTAAAAAAAAAAAAAAAAAGATTAGGAAACATAAGCTTAGAGGAGTAGTAAGCCGCTTGTCCAGAGTCATGCAGCCACCATGTGGTGGTGCCTTGTCTTGACCTCTAGCCTTCTGACCATGTCCACTTCTAAAGAAAGTGACCCAAGGGAGTAGAGGCTGCTGAGTGCTTGGACAGAGGACAGGTAGACAGGACAACGTTCCATCTCTGCTCCCAGAGAGGCTTGTGGGAAAACAGGCCTTCTAACCCTTAGAGGGAGCCAGGCAGTAGTGGGTCTTGTCCCCAGTCCACCGGGCTTCACAGAAATGGTTGAGGAAGGACTAGAAGGAAGGAGATATTCAATGGCACAGATGGCCGCACAGCCACACGCCTGCAACATGCCCTCTGCCAGTTGCATGGAAGACGGCCGCTGGTGGCCCCAACTGCTCTGGGCTTCCTGTTCATCCCCAGCACTCCTGGCTTTTGCAAGGACAGAGCCTTTGCATTTGCATTGATTCCTGTCCCTTCCCTTCATAGCCTGGCGACATCACGCTCCCTCACTCCCCACCACCACCCCAAGGCAACACAGCAGCCTCTGAATATCTCCTGGGCTCCATCAGCCCTGGGGTCTCTGCCACAGGTGGGGCCTTCCAAAAGTGCTTATAAGCTCCCCAGAGAAAGGCCTGTCATTAGGGCAAGGCTTTCCACTTTCCCCAAGTGGCCAGCTTTCCTGTTTTTCCTAAGAATCTGTCAGAGCTCTCACAGGCTCCCGTCCTGCAGACTGGGGGCTGAAGCCGGACAACCCTGCGAGTTCTCGGGGAAATCGAGCCCTCAACTAAGGGCTGGGGCCACTAGGGGTCTTGACTCCGTTACAGGAAAGGATTCAAGGACTAGTCGGTGTGTATAGCCAGATAGTTTAATAAGCTTGATGCTGGAGAGCCCCAGGAGTTCTTGGCCAGATGCTGGAGAGCCACGGGAATTCTCAGAGAAGTCTGGACCCCCACCAGGGGATGACGCTGTCAAAGTTCTTGACTCAGCCGCAGGAAATGCAGCCGCAGGGAAGAACTCGAGGACTAGTCAGTGTGCACAGCCCAAAACTGTAATGTGTAGCCAAACTACACGCTCAGAGATAGGTGAGCTCGGAAATTCTCCAAAAGAGGGATCCTTGCATTATAGGGACTTGAAGAGGCTCTTCCCTCTTTGGCTATGCTAATAAGGGATTGATGAGCTGCACTTTTTTTTAAATTGATATATATATTAACATACCATGTAATCATCCAAAGTGTACAATCAGTGACTCACAATATCATCATATAGTTGTGCATTTATTCTCACAATCAATTTTTCTTCTTTTCTGGGCCGCACTTTTCATAGGTTCAAGTGCTGGCCTGAGTGAGGGCTAGGTGCGAGGGGCTAGGGAGGTATGTGCGCGCCAAAAGTTACTTTTTGTTATGAGTTTTTAAGGTCACTTTCCCTCCATCCTCCCCTATCTAACCTGCCTCAGAACAGCTCACGGGGGAGGAGGGCGCATGCTCTCCCTTGGGTATGTTGTCTTATTCTTTGATAGCTAAGGCCCTGGAAGTCAAATCCCCTCTAACCTCCCGATGCCCCTTACCATCCAGAAGGAAAACTAAGCCCAGGGAAAAGGGAGGTCATGGAAGCTGCAACAGGGCGAGGGGCTCCTGTGGGGCTCCTGTCCCCCAAACCTCAGGTGGTTTCCCATGCCAGGCTCCCTTTGGGCTCCGGGACATGGGCACGGCTTCTGCAGCCAGAGGTGAGATGGAGTCTTCCAAAGCCAGCAGTGGGAACCTCCGGGAGAGGAACAGTCTCAAGAGGTCCTCTCAGCCATCTCTTTACCGTCAGGGAGCCTCTGTCCAGACTTAGACAGGCCCCTTTACCTTTTAGAACAAGCCAGGGGTCCATATACTATTTCTGTGAAGGGCCAGATAATAAATATTTTAGAGGCTGCATGGCCTCTGTCACAACTATTTAACTCTTCTCTTACAGCCCCAGCACCCATAGACAATACAGAAAGGAGTGGGAGTGGCTGTTTTCTAATAATACTTGATTTATGGAAACTGAAATTCGAATGCTATAAACTTTTCATGTGTCATGAAATATTCTTCTTTTGATTTTTTTCAACCACTTAAAGATGTTAAAATCATTCTTTATCCTTGGATTGTACAAAAACAGGTGGGGGCTGGGATTTGGCCTGCAGCCTGTGGTTTGCTGACCCCTGGAATAGCCGCAGTGCTGGCCGCAGAGTGGAATGGGGTGGGATAAAGGAAGGGATTTTTTTTTGTTTATCCTTTCATCAGGGTTGCTTTGGGTCTCAGCGTTTTGTTTTGTTTTGTTTTCAAAAGGTTACAAAGTTGATTAAAGGAGAAGAAATTAGTGTGTAACAGCAACCAGTCTCTTTTTTGCTATCTTTGGATAACTATATGAATTTATTTTATTTTACTTTAATAGTCTTTATTTTTCACAACAGCTTTATAGATATAGAAAAATGAACAGCTAGCACAGAGAATTCCCATATATACCCCCCAACACACACGCACATAATCTCTTATTATTAGCTTCTTGCATTAGTGTGGTACATTTGGTACAACTGATTAACCGATATTGATACATTATTATAAACTAAAGTCCATAGTTTACATTAAGGTTCACTCTGTGTTGTATAGTCCTATGGGTTTAAAACTCCCCGCGCTTCACCTATTTATCACCCTCTCTTCCTAACTCCTGGCAGCCACAGCTGTAAAATTGACTAAAGAATGGAGTAGGGGTTCGTGTGTAACAGCACCCAGGCTCTTTTTCATCATCTTTGGATAACCATGTGGATTTATTTTTAAATCAACATGTTAGGTCGGGGGAACCGGGAAGGGCACTGCAACTGGAGCTGCGGAGGCTGTGTCGCCCCTCCCAACATGGCTTCTGGAACCGCCCCTTCCGGCCACCTGACTTCCGGAACTGATGAACCGCCCCTTCCGACCACCCGACTTCCGGAGACTGCCCCTTTTCCCAGCCTCACGTCAGCCTCGTGGGGATTCGTTTATTCACCCAACAAAATATTTAAGTACCTTCGGATGCTGGGGACACATGGGTGAACAGGACCGCCAAGGTCCCTACTGTCTTGGAACATATATTCCAGTAGGGAAACCACATAGCCTGAAATCTAAAGAGTTTCAGATGATGAGCTAAAAGGCCTGTGGGAGGGTGGGGGAAGAGAGGTAAAGGAAGAAAAGGCCTTGGAGGAGGTGACATTTGAGCTGGATACTGAAAATTAAGGAGCGGCCTGCCCAAGATAGACCTGAGAGGAAAGCACTAGGAAGTGAATGAGCAAATGCAAACGCCCTGAGGCAGGACCAACCTGTAAGGTGGGTGAGTGCCAGGAAGAGAAAGTGTAGCAAGCGAGCTCCTGGCAGCAAGCGGCCCCCCCACACACACACGCGTAACCGCTCATCCGCTTCCGTAAACTCAGCTTTCACAAGCTTCCTGGCCCTGACCACCGATGAGCAGCCAATCACCTCCCACCAGCGAGCAGCCAATCATTTTCCTCAAGTGTAGTCAGTAACCATATTAGGAAACCGCTGCCAGCAGCCAATCACCTCCCTGGAGTGTACCCAATTGCAATATTAGGAAGATGCTACCGGCCGTTCTGTATATAAATACCTTGTATCAGCCCGGAATCGGGGCTCAGACTTTCAGAGGCTACTGGCTGAACCCTATGGCCATAAACTAATAAAACTTACTTTCTTAAACTTGGAAGCCTCGATTGTGGTTCGTTTTGCTTCTGCGTTAACGTTCCTGGAGGCTCTTGTAGCCTTGATCCTGGTTTCGCACTACAAAAGGACAGGGTAAGAAAGAGACAGAGAAGGGATTGGATGAGATGGCAGAAACCAGATGGAGCAAATTTCATTCTAGTGCAACAGAAAGACATTAGAAAGAGTCAAGCAGAAGAGGGATGCACTCTAACTCACATTATTGAAAGACCACTTTGGAACGTATGAGTTTGGCAGGGAGAAGCATCAATAAATCTACTGAAAAATGATGGGGGCAGTGAAGTGTGGAACAGAACAGGAAATTTTCTTGGAGGCCCCTAAATGGGATGGGGAAGGCTCCTTTTGACTGGTAGCATCCAAGGAGAACTCTGCCTCCATCCTCATTCTTCCATCTCCCGTCCCCCACACTTTAGGAAATAAGACTGGGGAGGCCAAAAGGGCTATGGGAGAGAACTGGCAGAGCAAGAAGACATGGCATGTGGGGTGGGGAGGGGTGTCAGCCTGGGTCTGTTACTCCTTTATCCCCACCCACCATGTCTCCAGCCCAGCCTGGACATAGAGGAAGTCAGGAGCTGGGAGGTGCCAGAGGCGGATGAGTAGATGAGAACCGGGAACAGAATGTTAAGAGCCTATGATCCATAGCTCAGGGAGTACTTGGACCATGTCCACATTCCTCATCTCTCTGTCCAACTACTTCTTACCAAGATCAACAGACAAAAAACATTCTCTTCTCAGATCACTTCTTCTTGGTATATGTAGTGGCAGTGGCCACTGGCAGAAGAGTCTAATACCCGATGATGAGGCCAGGGACAGGAGCTGAACATGGAGGCCTCCTGATGGGACACTCTGGCATGCATTATGCCCCAATAGGAGTGCACCCTAAGGGTCAGAGAGTCAATATTCCTCCTGTGCCTCATGGAATGATGCCACAAATGATGCCTTCTGTGGGAGGGCCACCAGTGGGACAAATAAATGCCTGGATTGATGTCTTAATAATGTCTGGAATGATGATATCTGATATTTCTCAGGCTTGCATGCAGCCTGCCTTAACACCAGGAATATATAATATGGATGTAGCAGCAGGTTCAGCATCCAGTGCAAAATCAATGTGGACTGAACATAAATCACCAGATGGAAGGACTTATTACTAAAATACTGAAACAAAACAGTCTACCTGGGAGAAACCAGATGATCTTAGGACATCTACTGAGCAACTTGTATCTAAATGCCTCTGAAAGGAGTCCAAATCAGACTCTGGAAAGCCTTAGTATTATAATTCTCAAACAAAAGAATCTCGCTGGCCAAACCTAAAGTACTTGAGGATCTTGAAGGATACGAGAATACCACTGTTGTTGGAAGTCTTATTACAAAATCAAACCCTCATGCAATGATCAAAGAAGAAAGCAATAAACAGGAAGAGGCTGCCACAACATCTATAGCCCCATTTCCTACCACAGAAATTCCAAATACGATGAGCACTATGGCGGCTGCAGAAGCAGCAACTGCTGTTGTTGCTGCAGCAGCCAATCCCAGTGCTTCCACCTCTACTTCTAATGCTGTCAGTGGGACTGTTGCAGCTGTGCCTAAGCTGGAAGTCACATCCATTGCTGCTACTGCTGTAGATAATGAAAACACAGTGGCCATTTCAACTGAGGATCAAGCACAACATACTAAGACCCCTGCTGTTCAGGAGCAAAATGTTTAAGAACCCAGTAATACAGGGGAGGATGCATCTAAGCAAGAAACTGCAACTGATTTTACTCCCAAGAAAGAAGAGGAGGAAAATCCACCAGCAAAAAAAGTATACACTTGGAGTACAAAAGAAGCAAAGCAAGCATTTAAAGAATTGTTGAAAGAGAAGCAGGTACTGTCCAATGCTTCATGGGAGCAAACTATGAAAATGATCATTAATGATGTGTGATGGCAAAGTTGAGTGAAAAAAAAAGCAGGTCTTTAATGCTTGTAAGGTCCAGACAGAGAAACTGGAAAAAGAAGAAGCAAGATTGAAATACAAAGAAACTATGGAGTCCTTTCAGTGTTTCCTTGAAAATCATGGAAAAAATGACTTCCGCAACCAGATACAAAAAAACAGAGCAGATATTTGGAGAAATGGAAGTGTGGAATGTGATCATCTTGAAGTCTATGAAGATGTTCTATTCTTTCCTTCAAAAATGGAAAAGGAACAAGCAAAACAGTTATGAAAGAGAAATTAAGAAACCTTAAAAAACATACTTGACCACATGGCTAATGTAACATATTCTACTACAGGGTCTGAAGTCCAGAAGTGTCTGATGGATAATCCAACTTTTGCAGATGAGGAGTTATAGAATATGAGCAAAGAAGATGCATTAATTTGCTTTGAAGTACATATGCAGGCATTAGAAAAGGAAGAAGGAGAAGAAGAAAAACAGGAATGTTTGCTGAAAAAGGAGATGGCGGTGTAAAATTAGGGAATCTTTTCAGACATTTTTAGATGAATTGCATGAACATGGACAACTGCATTCTATGTTATTTTGGATGGAATTGTATCCAGTAATTAGTTCTGACATTAGATTCACTAATATCTTGGTCAAGCTGGATCAACTTCACTTGAACTTTTCAAGTTTTATGTTGAGGATCTTAAAGCACATTATCATGATAAGAAGATACAAGATATTCTAAAGGAAAAAGGCTTTGTAGTTGAAGTAAATACTACTTTTGAAGACTTTGTGGCAATAATCAGTTCAACTAAAAGATCAACAATGTTAGATGCTGGAAATATTAAATTGGCCTTCAATAGTTTACTAGAAAAGGTAGAAGACTTGAACGTGAAAGAGAAAAAGAGGCTGAGAAGATGAAACAACAGGGCTCTCTAGAGATTTAAGAGTATGTTAAAGCCAGCTGCTCTTCCAATAGAATTGGATGCTGTCTGGGAAGATATCTGGGAGAGATTTGTAAAAAAGCCAGCATTTGAGAATATAACTCTGGAGTCTGGCAGAAAATGAATATTTAAAGATTTTGTGCATGTTTCTGGGCATGAATGTCATCATCATCATTCAAAGAACAAGAAACACTGTAAGGAATCTAAGACGCATCATAGGAAACATTCCCACTATGGGTTGGGATCACATTCAGATGTGACAATAGCCATTCAAAGAAAGAAAGACGGCGGTCAGAATCCTGTTCTGCTTCCGAACATTCTTCCAGTGCGGAGTCTGAAAGAAGTTATAAGACGTCAAAAAATCATAAGAAGAAAAGCAAGAAGAGAAGATATAAATCTGGTTCTCCAGTGCCAGATGCTGAGCCAGAGAAGGATAAGAAAGAAAAGAAAAAGACTGGGAAAATACAGAACTAGACAAAGATCATAATTAAAACACAAATAACCTAAGAAAAAGACTGGAAAGAATTCTGGATATTGGGATATTTCCGGCAGTGCACTGAGTAAAAGAGAATTAGAGGGCGGTGCGACAGTGGCTCAGTGGCAGAGTGCTCGCCTGCCATACCAGAGACCCTGGTTTGATTCCTAGTGCCTGCCCATGCAAAAAAAAGAGAGAGATTTAGAGAAGCACAGAAGGAGCCTTTTGGAGCAACTGGATGATGATCAATAAATTATGCCAAATATATCTTCACTGGATGATTTAAAGTCTAATTCAGACCAGGGATTCTTACTGAATCAAGTTCAACTGAAATAACACTGGGTTTTAATTATATCACAGAAAAAAAAATGCATTTAAGTATTGCTATTGTGGACTTTATAAAAGCAAAGGATATTGAAAATAACTTTTGATTCTGTATCAAGAATCACATTTTCATATGGTCATAACTATCTTTATGTGGCCCTTTCACACGGCACTTCAGGATGGGTTAAAGGTGGCGATTTACTGATAACTACAGATGTCTCTACTTTGTTCTTAAGTCTTAAGTTATGAGGTGATTTGATTTACCTTCTAGAAGTTGGATTTTGAAGATATAATGAAAAGTTGTTTGATGTATAGTAGTACAAAAAAAAAGTACCAGCAACTGGATAAAAATGCTTTTTTGTGTACTACCCAACTGGATAAATCTGATGTGATCTTTTATGGTGTACTCCTAAGAAAAAGGTGGTTTTTTTTAAATGGAAACCTGAAACCTGGTAGATCCTTAACTATAGACATGCTAATGAGCACTACTGTAATAAAGCTGCCATTGTTATTTTTTACAAAACAGCTGAATACTTTTTTTTTTTTTTTTTTTTACAAAGGCAGGCACTGGGATTCAAACCCAAGTCTCCAGCATGGCAGGTGAGAATTCTGCCACTGAGCGACCATCATACAATCCTGAATACATTTTTAAAAGGCTATTGTGAGGGGGCTACAGTGGCTCAGTGGCAGAGTTCTCGCTTGCCATGCCAGAGGACCTGAGTTCGATTCTCAGTACCTGCTCTTGTAAAAAAAAAAAAAAAAGCTATTATGAGGGCACTATTTAAAATTAAGAAAGAACCAAACCTGGATCTCTGGCATAGAAGTCAAGAACTCTACCTACTGAGTCACCATGGCCTGCCCTATGAGGGCATTATTTTCAGCATCTATTTTTCTGTTTTTGGAGGGTGGGGTGCATGGTCTGCGAATCGAACCTGGGTCTCCTGCATGGCAGGCGGGCATTCTACCACTGAATTCCCCGTGCACCCCCTTTGAGCATCTATTCTGAGGTGATGCTTAAAAAAAATTAACATCAAATCAAATTGTAAATTAGTTTAAATGTATTGCTTTAAGGACCTACTAAAGAATGTGCCATCAAATTTTAATAGCAGCACTATCCCTGTCTAAGAGAAACAAAACAGTGCTGACTAAGATATTTTCTTCGTAGTACACATCCTAAAGAATTTCTGATTTGAATATTTTTGTACATTTTATCAATTATTAAAATTTCTCTTCTAACATGAAAAAAACAGTCTCTTTTCTTCAACTATAGATTAGTTCTCCCTTCTTAGAACTTAATATAACAGAGACCATACACTTTTGTGGTTGACATCTTTCTCACAGTTTTTATAGTCCAACAATGTCACATATATTAGAATCTGTTCCAATTAATTACTGAGGTGCCACAACCATTTTTCCATTCCCTTATTATCAGACGTTCGATTTGTTTCCAGAATTTTTGTTGTCCCTGCTATGATTATGAATAAAGCCTTTATAAATACTTCTATTAAAAAAAAGCAGAGCCTGTGAACCCCTTGTCTTCTGCAGGAGAGACCCCAAAAGGGAGGAAATCCTTTCTCAAAAGAAGTGAGAGTGGGAACAAGGAAACGAGGGTGCTAGATCTCCCTTTCCAGTGGCCTGGGGCTGGGGGCAGTTCCTTGGTCCCTTCAAAAGGTTAATATCCTCATGAGATCAAAGGCAGCGCTGGCTGGGAGGAGAGCTGGGTGGGGCCAGGCAGTTTCTGGAAGGCGACTAAGGCATCAAGGACTTTGCCAATTTGGGGTTTGGAATCTGGAGGGAGGGCTGGGTGGGTGGATGGGTGGGTGGGTGGAAAGACTGCATGTGCTTGTGGGAAGCCTCCCTCCCAGCATGTCCTCTAGCTGTTCTAAGAGACAGGCCCACTGTCCATCTCAGGACTTAAAGGAAACAAGGAAAAGTGCTCCTTGAAAGTAGGAGAAAAAAACCCAGGGTACCCAGCCAAGTGCTAGCTGAGCTGGTGAATCCTTGGGGCTGACCCTCATTTGCACGCTCTGCTCCGCTTTGGGAAACGCTGGCCCTCCAGAGAGGCAGCCCAATCTAATCCCACCCACTGCTGAGTCCAATCCCCCTCCATTTTCACAGCTCCTCCCTTGTGCCCCCTCCACAGGCTTCTTTAAAACAAACTCCTCTCCAGAGAGTCTTTCCTGATGAGTCCTGCCCCAAGATCTATGACTCCTTTACTTCCCCTTAGAGAAGGAGAGAGGAAGGAAACAGACTTTTTTTCAGGCACTATCATGTGTCAAGAATTTTATATATGCTGTTTTATTCCTTCCTTATGACTCATGAGAAAGATATTATCTTCATTTTACAGAATAGGAAATGGAGTCTCAAAGACTAGTCCAGGACATATAGCTAAAAAGTGATGGAGGCAGGGTTTGAGTCTGGTCTGATTACAAACCCTCATTCCCTTCAAAATCAGAGCTGTATCATCAGTCAGAATTCCTGGGGCTTTTTTTTTTGCATTTCATTTCACGCACTGTCATGCTCTACCTGCCAGTTGTTGTCATCCTCCCTCAGCTGTATATCAAATCCTACCTTTTGTTCCCTGTATATTATCTTGCTCTCCTGTAGTCCCAACTGTTTAATGCCAATGATGACTGTATGTCTTTTGATCAATCCTCCCTTCAGACTGTGCCTTGATTTTTGGTTCATTGCTTGTAGTTCTTACTGTCATCCGCCACAATCCTTGCTTTGTCCCTCCTCCCCACTGGAACTGAAGTGCCACAGCAGGTTGTCCTCGGTCATTAGTAAGAGATGTGGACTGAGGTTTCAGCTCGTGCCCGGCGAAGCCTGTTGCTGTATACACACAGACTTGAGAGCAAATGCACTCCTGGGCACTTATCCCAGAGCAGTGAAAACCTAATGTTTACCTAAAGCCCTGTACATGAATGTTAACAGCAGCTTTATTTGTAATTGCCCCACACTGGAATCAGCTTGAACGTCCTTCAATGTGGAAATGGTTAAACAAACCAGGGTGCACCCTTACCACGGAACACTGCACAGCAATCAAAAGGAACGGATCACCAACACAAGCTACGGCTTGGATGAATCTTCAGAGAATTATGCTGAAAGAAAAAAGCCAGTCCCAACAGTCACGTTGTATATGGTTCCATTCCATTTATGTCTGTGACATTCAGGAAGTACAATGTTAGAAATGGAGGCCAGATTAGCGGTCCCCAGAGGTTAGGGACTTAAGAGGGGCAGAAGGGAGTTGGGTGTGGATATAAAAGGGCAACTCGAGGGAGCTGGGGTAGTCCCAGGCCATGCGGCGCTGCAGACACCAACCTACACGTGGGGTAGAAGTGTGTATAGAATGAAACACCACATTCGTATGTGAGTACAAGTCAGCTGGGAATTCTGGGTAAGATGGGTGGCTTGTATCAATTTGGCAAAATGTTTCTATTGGGGGAAACCGGGAGAGTGTACAGGGGATCGCTATTGGTTCTTTTTCTTTTAATTTTTTTTTACTTTAAAAAAAATTTTTTTTTGGTAACATATAAACATAACATCTTCTATTTTAAAAACTTTTAAGTATACAATTCGTGGGGTTAATTACATTCACAATGTGTATTATATCCTATAACTGCCTGTGAATCTGCAATTATCTCAATAAATACTTCAATTAAAAAAAAAGAAAAGACTTGAGGATCTCTTGCCTCCAGAGAGCTCACAATCTCTTCTGCATCCGAGGGACTGAATATAGTTAACATGTAGTGACCGCATTTTTCTTAGGCAAACAGTTGCCAAACGGTGGGTGAAGGACCATAAATCCAGGTTAGTCTTTACTCCTCTCCCTGGTCTCCCAAACCCAATCTTCTCAATTTGCTTCCTTTCTTTTTTTTAAGGGAGAATTCATGGGAGTGGAGGAAGACGTTAAGAACCTTCTGGGTAGCCCTGAAATCAGGAGTCAGAGAAAGGTGAAAGGGAGAAAGCCAGCTAGATGTTTTCTGTGTGGTTGCACCCTGTCCCGTCTCCCACAGCCCCCACCTGAGCCGCTTCCATTTTTGCTGTATTGAAGAGACTGCTGAACCACAGTGGGATTCTCTCTCTCTCTCTCTCTCACCAATAGCGGAAAGAGGAAAGGTGCTCCAGTCCTTACCACCTGGAATCAGCTTCCTGAGCAACCTAAGGAAGCAGCAGCCCAGCTGTTTCCACTCCCATAATTGTCCCCTGGCCCTGCCCCCCCTCACCTATAGTCCCACATAGGATTATTTTCTAAAACCACCTCCCAAGGACTGAGCTGACTGAGGGAGGCCCTGGGGGGAGAGGAAAACCTTGAATCCCTGGGCTGGGACCTCAGCCAATCTCCCTCACCTCCCCAGTGTGCCTCTCCCACCCCCCACACTCACCCCCAGCCAAGCTTGAAGCAGCCAGCTCTGTCCCGGCAGCTATACACAGCAGGGGTGGGGGCAGCCACACTCCCTCTCACTCCCAGGTAGCAGCTGAAGGGCTGTGAATTTGAAACATGACTTCTCGGGAAGCCTTTTAATACATAGTCCGTACCCACCACCTGACTCTCAATCTTCGCTTGGGTTTTCTCAACGCATCCCAGTCATGGTTGTGCCCAGTGGCAGGTCTGGAGTCCATCCAGAGGCTTCTGCTGGAAGAAGGACGCTCTCCCTGTCTCCAGTTAGGGCTGGACACTCCTGCAGAGGGTAGGGAAGGCAAGGAGAACGAGCAGCTGCTTCCTTTCTTGTCTTTCCCATGATACCCACGGGGAGGGGGCACCAGGGACTTGGGTTTCTCAGCTCAGCTGAGAAACTATTTCCTTTCATTAAAGAGGCATGTAATTAGCCTGGGGAAATGGGTGGACCCCGGGAGCGTGAACACATCCTTTGGCTGCATTGGCAAGAGTGGGGCTCCCGAGAGATGAGAAGCCCCCCTTCTGGCCTCCCACCTCCCCAAAACACACTAACACTTGATACTCTGCCTCTCCATTTCTCCTATACACACACAGACACACATATATTCCACACTCAAAAGAGAAGCACTAGATGCCTGAAAATATATGGAATACCCATAAAATCTTAAGGAATTAGGATCCACAGTGGTGAGAGACAGGCAGATGCAGGAGTGGCCCCAGCCATGAGCAAGTCCAGTTCTTACAATTGCTGAATTGTCCTGCGATCCTTTTCCCCCCACTTCTGGGTCAGCATGAGAGAGTTGAAGGGGCTGCTATAGGCCAGATGAAAAAGCAGGATGCCTTCCTGGGGCTCCTCTGTGCTGGGCAGGGCAGGTGGGGGTCAGGAATTGGGCTCCCTCAGGTGAAGTCAGCTTTACTCCCTGACTATTAGATAAGACCGACAGCAATAAATAAATAAATAAATAAAGCTTAAAACCCAATCCCTAGGAGAAAATAAAATCGGTAGGAAACATTTACATCAGTGGTTCTGTCTGAACTGGGGACAATTCCAGGAGGACATTTGGCAGTGTCTGGTGACATCTTTGATTGTTGCGACTAGTTGTGGTACTGCTGTCTAGGGGTAGAGGCCAGGGATGCACAGTGCACGGGACAGATCCCACAGCAAGGGCTCGTGCGGTCCAAACTGTTAGTTAGTGGCAAGGTCAAGAATCCCTGATTCAGATGAGCCAACATTTCTCTAATCCCTCCTTGCCCATGTGAAGGAAAAATCACACGCGCGCGCGTGCACACACACACACATACACAAAACAAAAAAACAAAAAAAACCTCCACTTAGAAAGATATTTCCTGATTGCTTTGGGTAGATTTTTTGTCCTGTATATATAAACAAAACTCTCCTCTTAACAAGAGGTTAGTACTCAGACTAGCAGGTACATCAGCTTTCCATTGAAAAAGAAAGGAAAAAATGAAGCCAAATAATAAAGTGATTATTTCCTGCGAGTAGAGAGCGCAGCACTGATTACCTGTTCACTACAAAGGTCCCATATTGTTGACCCTGAAAATTTGCGCTATGCAGGCAGGGAGCTGGAGCTGCAGGGGGTGGGCAGGGGGGCGAGGCTCTGGGCCCCACCCACCGCCCGGGGCCGGCCCGTGGGGAGTGCCCCAGCACCCCAGCCTTTCAGAACTGGCAAGTGCGATCACCCCGGCCTTGGGCAACCTGAGTCTCCAGAGGCCTGTGCCACCCTGCCATCCTCCTCTCTCTGCTTCCCGTTTTATGTTCACCTTCCGCTCACCATCAGCTCTTCCCCCCAAGATGAAGACCCCACAGATCCAAGCTAGGCTGGTTTCGGGGTCTGTCCACCCGGGCGCGGTGTAAACCCCACGCCTCCCGACCACACTTGGTTGAGGCTCTTCAGGGCGAGAAAGCCCCCCCTAAAAGCTGAGCTGATGGCAAGTGCCCTAACTGCGGCCTTCTGTGGCTTCCTCTCCCCAAGGCTCAGACAGACCGAGGCCCCTGCGTGGAGTAGTGAGGGAGGAGCAACCAGGGAGGTGGGGGATGCCTCTGCATCGCACGCGCCCACCGCCTGCCCCCTGTCTTCTTTACGGGAATCCCCTGCAGCACTAGAGAGGCAGGGACAAGGGGAAGCTCACACCATTTCCAACCCTCCTCCTCCCCCAATCCACGTGCCCTCGTCATCATCCTCCTAGTTCCTAGGCAGGTCTCCCACACTGACTATTTCATGAGGGGCGCTAGCCACCTTATCGTCTCTCTCATATGCTGCTCCCCACCGCCGAACCAGGGAGACCCGACCAGCCTGGAAGACGTCTTTCTGAGGCCGGCCGGGGCTGCTCCTTCCTGAATGTTAAAGGATCGCCACTCAGACCCCTGCTGGGCTCCATCCGCTGGTATCACACTGTGCATAAGAATAATTAAAAAAATGAAAACATAAACAAACCACCACCCCCACAAACAAACAAAAAAAGAAAACAGAAACTTTTTTTTTCTGTTTCAATTTGGCCGCATCTTTTTTTTTTTAATTTTTATTAATAAAATCAATCAACATACAACACAAACATTCTTAACATACAAACATTCCATACTTGGTGTGCAATCAATGGCTCACAATATCACCACACAGTTGTATATTCATCACCATGGTCATTTCTCAAAACATTTATACCACTCCAGAAAAAGAAACAGAAAACAGAAAAAAAATCATACATACCACACCCCTTACCCCTCCCTCTCATTGACCACTAGTATTTCTCCCTACCCAATTTATTTTAACATTTGTTCCCCGTGTTATTTATTTATATTAATCCATATTTTTAATTTACTGTCCATATCGTAAGGAAAAGGAGCAGCGGAACAGAGTTTTCACGATCACACTGTCACTTGCGAAGCTATATCATTATACAGTCGTCTTCAAGAAACATGGCTACTGGAACACAGCTCTACAGTCTCAGATACTTTCCTCTGGCCTCTCTAATACACCTTAAACTAAAAAGGGGATATCTATATAATGCTTAAGAATAACCTCCAGGAAAACCTTTTGACTCTGTTTGAAATCTCTCAGCCAATGACACTTTATTTTGTCTCATTTCTCACTTTCTCCTTTCAGTCGAGAAGGTTTTCTCAATCCCTCGATGCTGAGTTCCAGCTCATTCTAGGATTTCTGTCCCACGTTGCCAGGAAGGTCCACACCCCTGGGAGTCCAGTCCCATGTAGACAGGGGGAGGGTGGTGAGTTTGCTTGAGCTTGGCCTCATCTTTTTTTTTTTTTTTTTAA